>VMDO01009500.1:0-76927 GCA_007922755.1 Pedetes capensis | reverse complement strand
TTTTTTTTTTTTTTTTTTTTTGTACTGGGGGTTGAACCCAGGGCCTCACACTTGCATGCCTTGCAAGTGCTATACCACTGAGCAGTATCCTCAGCCCATTTTCTTACTTGAGACAGGGTCTCGCTAAATTACGCAGACTGTTGAGGCCTCCCTTCTAAAGTAGCCATTTTAGTACTACCCGCCCCAAGTTTTCTTAATCTGTTTTGCTCATCTTACTGTTGTTGTTGTTGTTAGGTGCTGTCGAGTCAGTATCCAACTCATAGCAACCCTCATAGGGTTTTCAATGGCTGACTGTTTCGGGGTTTCCTTGGGAGTGGATTGCCAGGCCCTTCTCCCATTTTTGTGGTGCTGGGAATTGAACTCAAGTTCATTTATAACAAAACCATGTCCTCAGAGACTGCAGCGCAGCGCTCTACCAATTGAGCTAAATCCCAGCCCCGCTCATCTTATTAGCTGTCCATTATTATCTCGATTTTCCTTATGTGATAATAGAGTTTTTAGGAAAGATGAGCAGAATATTATTCAGATCCTGAGATACTGTTATATTACTAGTTGTTCTTGCCGTTCCCTTCATGAGTGGAAATACTAAAAGAAATTAGGAAGATTCTTTATTAGTTAATTTGTTGTTGTTGTTGTTAGCTGCCATCAAGTTAGGTCCAACTCATAGCAACCTGGTGTACAACAGAACAAAACGCTCCCTGACACTGCACCATGCCCAGCACTATGTCAGTGCTTCTGTGCTATTCATAGGGTTTTCAATGGCTGGTTGTTTTCGGATTTGCTTTGGAAGTGGATTGCCACATCCTTCTCCCATTTTTGCGGTGCTGGAGATTGAACCCAGGGCCTTAGAGAGTACAGAGCAGTGCTCTACCAACTGAGCTATACCCCAGCCTGTTAGTTAATTTATCATCTAAGAATTGAGCATTTTCTGAGTTAGACCATTCATAACTGATCCTAAAGGTTCATCGTATATAATCGTAATTTTGATATGGTGTGGATTTGCATCTCTCACACATTAACATCAGGGTAGGTAAGTTAGATAGCTAATGAATGATTGTGGCCAAATACCTAGCTTATAAAATAGGTTGATTTTTTTTTTAAACTTCTTTGTCATCTCTGAAAGTGTCACAGAGTATTAAAACCATTGGTTTTTTATGGAAAATGACCTGAAAGGATGGCTAAGTGCTAGGTATATAGTGTTGTTAGTCAGATCCAACTCAGCAACTCTTAAGTTCAACAGAATGAAACAATACCTAGTACAGGATCTTTTTATGTTTGATCTCAATGTTGCAGGCACTGTTTTTATTTTCATTTTGAGTCCTGCCACCTCAACAGTAGGTGGTCCCAGGGGCTTTACTCCTTTCCCATCATTAAGGTTGACTCTACTTTGAGGAGGCAGCTCTTCCTCAGTTATTTCTTCAGTGTCTTCTAGCCTGGAGGGCTCATTTTCTGGTACTATATTTGACAGTGTTTCTCTGCTGTTCATAGGGTTTTCAATGGCTAATTGTTTCACTAGTGGGCTGCCATGTCCTCCTCCGTAGTCTTATCTTAGTTTGATTGCTCAGCTGAAACCTGTCCACCATGGGTGGCCCTGCAAGTACCTGATAGACTGATAGCATGGTTTTCAGCATCACAGCAATGCACAGGCCTTCTCAGCACAACAAACTGACAGACATATATGGGAATTATATAGTAGAACTGGTAAATTTGAGGACAAGTGGATGACTTGGACATGAAGTTTATCTAGTTGTATTACAATATGATACCTCTGATTAGCAATACTCCAAACTGGATAATCTCAATTGCAGTCCTCATTTTGTAAAGAGTTCTGGGAATCATTCAGTAAGTATCATTCTCAATAAACAAAGTGAAGTATTACTTCATTATGGGTACCTCATCATGTCTGATTAGGATTAATACATTTATTTGTTAATAAAATAATCTCAGATGCCATTTAGAGTTATATGTTTTAGCTCATCTCCTACCAAAAACTAATCAGGGCAGCTAACTTCCCCCCCACATGTTCTTATGCAGAAGTATATATAGGAAAGGAGCCTGGGTGGTGGCGCACACCTGTAATCCCAGCATTTGGGAGGCTGAGGCAGGAGGATTGGCAACAGTTCAAGGACAGCCTGCTCTGTAAGTGCCTGGCCAGCCTGGGTGACACAGACCCCTATCTCAAAAAAAACCAAAAACACAAAGTATACAGTATATATAGGAAAGGAAATACAATCTGCATTCCCATTACTTTTCAACAGAAAACATTATCCCTGCAGAATAGATCTTTTGGGTATTTGTGAAGCTGAGTTGCCTTGAAGTGATTTCATTAGAGAGAGCTCAGTTTAAAAATGAAGAACATTTTTTTATTAAGTTGATACCATATTAGTCTAAGGCTCAGTAATGCTTTGTGCTGAGGCCTGCATCTTCTTATCTGCTAGTTGCAGTCTGCTTTCAAGCCCGCAAACCTTGTAGGAATGTCAAAAAGGATTAATATTGAAAAAACAGAAACAAAACAATTGGGTATTGACAGGGAATAAAAAGCATTCTTATCTATTGTTATTCAGATACACAGTGAATTCCCTTATGGATCAAAGGAAAACTAATAAACCATAGGGACTATAGTTGATGGCTTTATGGTGGCTCTTTGAAATCAAAATGCATGGGAAGAATATTAAAGAATGGAAAATACTTATTGTATTCACATTTAATTCTAAACTGTTCCAGTAGTTATGACACATAATTAAGGCATTGCACCTGTTTTCTAGCGTGGATAAGACTATTTAGCTGAATTTAATTTTGCATTTTTGGAGTAATATTTTGGGCTAATTTGTAAATTTTAAAGAAATTAGCATTTTATGTAGCAAAATGGGGGTTGGTGCTAATTTGAGAGATTGTAATTATTGCTGGGAGGGGAAGGGACAATTTATTTTGGGGCCTTATTGTTGCTTTGTAAAGAAAAATTTAAAACCTTTGTTTTTTTTCCCTCCTTTCATTTTCTTGGGGTGCATTCCAACTCCAGAAGGTAAGAAGTATTATTTTATTCTAAAGAAGTAGTTTGCAGTTATAAAGCACTCTTTTACAAGTTTTAGTGAATTTACCTTAGAGGCATGGTTTTTATTTTATAAAACTAGATAATTGGCCCAGAAACTATGTAATAGTGATATTATTATGTAAATGTTTATATATTAAATGTCCATTTTTGGTTCTTGCCGTTTGTAATAATTATTTGGCCATAATTTTAGAAACCAGATCTACATTAAGGTCTATTAAAATTATTATTTGACTTACTAGCATTGGAATACCTACTGGTTTTCAAAGTAATAATAAAAATATTTAATAGATTAGAAATGTGTGCATTAACATTTCTTTATTGCCTATAAGATTGAAAATGTATGTTTATGCTCTGGCTGATATAGAGAAAATATTGGTAAATCCTCTATGGGAATGGAATGATACTTAAAACTAGGGCAAAACAGATTAAAATTCAGTGTGAATCTTTTACTGAATTGGCTTTTTGTTTGTGTTGGCATAGCATTTTAGATAGCCCTCTGTTATAGCAATTCCTTTTTTATATCATAGTCATTTGTTTTAGTTAATTTGAGCTGCCTGTGATACTTGAGAGCCGGAATCATATCTGTGTATTCCCATGTCACTGGGACATGTATGCTTACTTAGAGTTTAATAAATCTTTTCAACTTCAATTAAATTTATACTCTGCTAAGTAAGAACCTATTCAATTTTGAGTTAACAGTTTATGAAGGAAATCTTAAGATGTTACAGAGTAAAAATGATAATTAAAAATTTAAAAGTAGATGAATATTTTGTGTTCATATTACTTTAAAGTATTTTTTAGGTGCAGATAATAAAAACCAAATATCAATAACTTAAGCAAAATTAAGTTTTCTCAGAAGAAACCTGCGGGGTATCTCACAGGCTTATAAAGGAAAGAAACATACTCTCAAATTAAGAGAATGAATGCAGCTTCAAACAAGTTAGAACTAGTGGGTAGTCTCATCAAAGCACTCCAGCTGCAATTAATTAGTCTTTTTCTACTTTGCTCAAGGTTAAAATTCTGGGAAGTATGAGCCTGTTGGCCTAGTGCCCAGGAATGGTGAGCCATCTCAATAGCAGGCCTACTATGAGTGTTTCAGTAGAGTGGAGCATATTTTTCTAAAGCAAAATTGATCATTCTTTCCAGAAAAAAGGAAATGGATATTGGCTGGACAGGAATAACAGATATCCATTACATTGTTGATTGTGGAAAACTAAAGTACAACAGAAAAAGTTACAAGAAGTTTAAGAACCCTTAAACAGATTTTCTCAGTGCTAACACTGTGTAAAGCATAGCGCAGTTTTGTAAAAAGAGTTTTGCTTTTGATACATTCCACAATGTTTTACTGGTACTCAGTTGAGTATGTGTGTGGGTGGCGGCTAGAGAATGTGTGTTACATGTATATGGGTTGATTTATCATATGTATAAATTCATGTATCCACTACTACAGTCAAGATACAGAACGGTTTCAATGAGAGTATCCCTTGTGTTTCCTTTTTATAGCCACACTTAGTTCCTTGCTACCTTCTCTCTTCTTCCCTCTAATACTAATCCGTCCTACATTTTTATATAATTTTACCATTTCAAGAGTGAATTTATATTAATAGGATCATACAGGATGTAACCATGTGGAATTGGCTACCTTTTCCCTTTGTGATTCTCCATAGATTCCTCCAAGTTGTTGTATATGTCAGTAGTTCATTCCTTTTTATTGCTGAATGGTAACCCATGACGTGGACATACCACAGTATCTTTAACCATTCACTCACTGAATGGCATCTGGGTTGTTCCTATTTTTTGGCTATCATAATTAAAGCTTCTGCGAACATTTGTGTACATATTTTTGTATGGGCATTAATTTTCCATTCTCTGGCATAAATGTACAAAAATGCAATTGCTAGATTGCATAGTAAAGTGCATATTTGGGGTTTATTTTGTATTTATTTGCTTTATTTATGAATGAGAAAGACAAGATCTTGCTGTGTGGCACAGGCTGTCCTTGAACTTGTGATCCTCTTGCCTTAGCTTCCTAAGCGCTGGAGTTACAGCTGTGTGACACCACACCTGGCTTCATATTTAGTTTTAGGAAACTTCCAAATCATTTTCTAGAGTGACTACATTCCCTACAAACAGCAAAACCAGCAGTATATGAGTTTCTCTGAATTTGAAGAGTATCCTACAAGCTATATATGTTAGGTTGTTCCTTTTTCTTCCCACCCTGCCAATACCTTTAAATTTGTGTATTTACACCATTTACAACTAAGGTAATTATTGATATGTGAGCTGTAATTATTGATATGTGAGCTCAAGTCTGCTGTTTGTTTTCTGTTTTATTTCCTCTGTTTCTGTTTTCTTGCCTTCCCCAGGGATCAGTTTTTTTAGGTTCCATCTTGCTTTATTTGTAGTGTTTTCCTTGTATAGTTTTGCAACTTAGCATTTGCACTGAGTATTATAATGTACACATGCAATTTTTTACAGTTTAATAATATCATTACTACTTTAAGTGAAATGTGGAAACATTATTTCCTTTTAGATTCTTGAGTGTCAGAGTGTTTTTGTCCAGTCATCAAATATTATTTATAAAGCCCAGGAGAAGAATAGTCTGTTGTATTTTTAATTGAGGCCATGCAAGTACTCTACCACTGAGCCGCATCCCAACCCACTTATCATTCTTTTATCTTGAGACAGAGTCTTGCTAAGTTACATAGGCTGCCTCTTGAGGTCCTCCTGCCTCCATGTCTCGAGTCACTAGGATTACAGGCATAAGCCACTGTGCCCAGCTTTTTTGTTTATTTGTTTCAATTGATGAATTTTATTGGGATTGATACTGTAACAAAGTTCATCCTAAAACATTTTGCAATGCAAAATTATTTCACTCAAGAAGTGTTTAATAATTTGAATACTAAAAATTATAAATAGTTTTCAAAAGCAGATTCACATAAGACTGTATACATCATTTGAACTAACAGATATTTATACTACTAAAACCAAACATGCATCATCTTCAGACATTGTTGTGTAAATTTTCATTACTTAACATTCCTGTCATCACATGGATTTTATCATACACTTGCACCAGTCTGTTTGGATTTCTGATCTTTGTCTTCATTCTTAATATTATCCTTGTTCAGAACAGTGTGGATTTTCATCCATTAGTGTAGTTAAGTTTCTGATTGTGTTTATTCAGTTTGTATGTACCTATGCTTGCTTTTTGTTTTTCCTTTTTCTGGATGCTATAAGACATTTATTTTGTTTGTTTGTTTATTGCATGTTAGACAAGCTCCATCACTGAGCCATACCCTAAGCCCGTTTTTTATTTTATTTATTTTTAATTGGACATTTTTAATGTACACCTTAATGTGATTCATTCTGACATGCTTTTCCTTGTGGCATTTACATATATGCATTTTGATGTACATTATTCATATAGGTTTCCCCTTACCCTCTTGTATGCCTCCCCCCACCCTCCCCAACTAAGTCTTCTCTATCATTTACTTGGTAATATTTTTCTATATGTACTTGAGTCCCAGTTCTGTTTAAGACAGAAATTTTTCCTGAAGCAAACTTTGTTATTATCTTGTCAGAACAATTGCATGCATTTTCTAGACCATTTATATTGACACCATTCTTAGTTTTTTTTTTTTCCCGTTTTATTTTGATCCAACCTTTGAATAGGATGTTTCCTCCTTATAATTTTGATTCAACTCCCACATATGAGTGAGAACATGGGGTGTTTCTCTTTCTGAGCTTGGGTTCGTTCACTTAAAATAATTTTCTCTAATTCCATCCATTTTGCTGCGAATGACCTTATTTCATTTTTCTTGATTGCTGAGTAGTATTCCATCGTGTATATGTACCATAGTTTTTTTATCCATTCTTCTGTTGAAGGGCACTTTGGTTGATTCCATATCCTTGCTGTTGTGAAAAGTGCAGCATTGAACGTGGAGATGCAGGTGTCTCGGTGGTATGAAGACCCCTCTTCCTTTGGGTAAATTCCCAATAGTGTTATAGCTGGGTCATACGGTAGATCTATTTTCAGTTTTTTAAGATATCCCCATATTGATTTCCACAGTGGATGGACCAATTTACAGCTCCACCAACAATGTAATAGTGTTCCCTTTTCACCACAACCTCGCCAGCATTTGTTATTTGTTTTATTGATCTTGGCCATTCTTACTGGTGTAAGGTGAAATCTCAGAGTTGTTTTAATTTGCATTTCCCTAATGGCTAGGGATACTGAGCATTTTTTCATGTGTTTCATGGCTTTATGGACCTCTTCATTTGAGAACTGTCTACTCAGTTCCTTTGCCCATTTGCGTATTGGATTATTTGTTTTTTGGGGAGTTTTTTTCTTGAGTTCTTTATAAATTCTAGTAATTAGACCTTTATCTGATGTATAAAATGCGAAGATTTTTTCCCATTCCATGGGGGTTTCCTTGACTCTGTTAATTGTTTCTTTTGCTGTGCAGAAGCTTTGTAATTTCATGTGATTCCATTTATCTATTCTTGTTGCAATTTCTTGAGCAACTGGAGTCCTATTAAGGTCCCAAGCTTATATGATGGAGTGTATTGCCTATCTTGCCTTCTATAAGTTTTAAAGTTTCTGGTTTTGTGTTAAGATCTTTTATCCATTTTAATTTAACTCTCGTGTATATTGAGAGATGCGGGTCCGTTTTCATTTTTCTGCATGTGGGTGACCATGTTTCCCAGCACCATTTGTTGAAAAGGCTGTCCTTTTTCCAGTTTACTTGCTTTGCTCCTTTGTCGAAAATAAGGTGGCTATAGGTGTGTTGAGGTATATCTGGGTCTTCTATTCTGTTCCAGATGTCTTCGGGCCTATTTTTGTGGCAGTACCAAGCTGTTTTTGCAACCACTGCCCTGTAGTATAGTTTGAAGTCAGGGATTGTGATTCCACCTGCATTAGATTTGCAGCTTAAAAGTGTTTTGGCTATACGAGGTCTTTTGTAGTTCCATATGAATTTTTGGATCATTTTTTCTATTTCTGTAAAGTCAGTCAGTGGAATTTTAATGGGTATTGCATTAAATCTATAGGTTGCTTTTGGCAGGATAGCCATTTTTGCTATATTAATTCTCCCTTTCCAGGAGCAGGGGAGGTCTTTCCATTTTTCAGTGTCCTCTGCTATTTCTTTCTTTAATGTTTTGAAATTTTGCTTGTAGAGATCTGAAGGGTCTTTGGTTAGATTGATTCCAAGGTATTTAATTTTCTGGTGGGCTATCATGAATGGTCGTTTTCCTGAAATTTCCTTCTTTTCCTGTTTGGAATTGGTGTAAAGAAAAGCTATTGATTTTTGTGTGTTAATTTTGTAGCCTGCGACTTTGCTGAAAGAGTTAATTAGATCCAGAAGTTTTCTGGTTGAGGTTTTGGGGTCTTTCAGGTACAAGATCATATCATCTGCAAATAAGGATAATTTGACCTCTTCCTTGCCAATCTGTATCCCTTTGATTTCTTTCTCTTGTCTGATTGCCCTGGCCAGGACTTCAATTACTATGTTAAATAGAACAGGAGAGAGAGGACATCCTTGTCTTGTTCCAGATCTAAGAGGAAATGGTTTCAGTTTTTCTCCATTTAATATAATGTTGGCTGTAGGTTTGTCATAAATGGCTTTTATGAAATTAAGGTATTTGCCTGTTATATCTATCTTCTCCAGTGTTTTTATCATGAAAAGGTGTTGAACTTTATCAAAGGCCTTTTCAGCATCAATTGAGATAATCATGTGGTTTTTGTTTGCCAGTTTCTTGATATGCTGGATTACATTAATTGATTTCTGTATGTTAAACCAGCCTTGCATCTGTGTTATAAATCCCACTTGGTCATGGTGGATAATCTTTTTTATATGCTGCTGGATTCTGTTTACCAGAATTTTATTAAATATTTTTGCATCTAGATTCATAAGGGAGATGGGTCTGTAATTCTCTTAGATGAATCTTTTCTTGGTTTAGGTATCAGGGTGATGGTAGCTTCATAGAATGTATTTAGGAGTGTTCCCTCCTTTTCTATTTTTTGGAATAATTTGAGGAAGACAGGTATTCTATCAAAAAGTTTGATAAAATTCTGCCGTGAATCCATCAGGACCTGGGCTCTTCTTTGTTGGGAGACTTTTAATTACCTTTTCTATTTCCGTATATGTAATGGGCTTGTTTAAGTCAGTTATGTCTTCTGGGGTTAGCTTTGGTAGGTCATACGTGTTAATAAATTTGTCCATTTCTTCTGCATTTTCATATTTTTGGGAATACAGTGTCTCATAGTAATCCCTGACAATTTTCTGTATTTCGTTGGAGTCTGTGGTTATGGATCTGTTGTCTTTCATAATCCGTACTATGTTGGATTTTTCCTTTTTCTTTTTGATGAGGTTAGCTAGAGGGGTGTCTATTTTGTTAATCTTTTCAAAGAACCAGCTCTTAGTCTTACTAATTTTTTGAATTATCTCTTTGGATTCTAATTGAGATATTTCTCCCTTTATTTTTGTAATTTCCTTTTGGGTGTTCCTTTTAGGCTTGATTTTTTGTTGGTTTTCTAATGTCTTAAGATGCATCATTAGGTCATTTATTTGGCTCTTCTTTATTTTATTGATGAAGGCACTTAATGCTATAAACTTCCCTCTTAAAACTGCCTTTGCTGTGTCCCATATGTTTTGGTATGATGTGTTTTCATCATCCTTTGATTGTAGGAATTTTTTAAATTCCAATTTGATTTCATCAACAATCCATGGGTCATTCAGCAGTGTATTATTCAGTCTCCATGAGTTTGTAAAGTTTCTGGAATTATTCTTGCTCTTGAACTCGAATTTTATCCCATTGTGATCTGATAAGGGACAGGGGATAATTTCTACTTTTTTGTATTTGTTGAGGGAGTTCTTATGGAGTAGCATATGATCTATCATAGAAAACGTTCCATGTCGAGCTGAAAAGAATGTGTATTCCTCATCATGTGGATGAAATATTCTGTATATATCTGTGAGATCCAACTGGTTTAGGGTGGAGATTAGATTTGACATTTCTCTGTTGATTTTTCGTTTTGATGACCTGTCTCTTGACACGAGTGGGGGGTATTGAAGTCTCCCATAATTATTGATTCTGGTTCAATAAAGTTCTTTATATTCCATTAAGTTTGTCTTATAAAGCCGGGTGCCCCTATGTTTGGGGCATAAATATTAAGGAGTGTTATTGATTCTTGATTGATTGTTCCTTGTATTAAAATGTAATGTCCTCCTTTGTCTCTTCTAATTAGTATTGGAATGAAACTTAATCTATCTGAAATGAGTATTGCAACACCTGCTTTCTTTTGTTCCCCCCCCACTAGGTATACATTTTTCCAGCCCTTAACTCTCAGTTTATTCCAGTCTTTGTGAGTTAGATGAGTTTCTTGAATACCACATATTGATGGTTTGTGTTTTTTCATCCAATTGGCCAGTCTCTGTCTCTTAATTGGCGAGTTAAGACCATTTACATTAATAGTGATTACTGAGTAGCATTTATTGCTATATACCCAATCATTACTTGTTACTGATTTATGAATCATGTTTGCTTTGGTCCTTTCTTGGGTCGCACTCATTTCAGCTAACCACTTCTTTGTTTTCCTTTATAGGGTTGTCTTAACTCTCCTGGATGTGGTAGTTGATTTACAATCCTCTCCAGAGCTGGTTTGGTGGTTGCATATTGTTTAAAAGCATCAGTGTCATTAAATGTCTTATACTCCTCATCTATTTTCAAAGATAATTTTGCTGGATATATTAGTCTTGGCTGGAGATTTTTTTTTTAGGATTTGAATCACCTGTGTCCATTCCTTTCTAGCTTTCAATGTTGATATGGAGAAGTCTGCAGTAATTTTAATAGGTTTTGCTTTGTAAGTAATAAGGGGTTTCTGTCTTGCTGCTTGCAGGATAGTTTCCCTGGTCTCTAATGACAGCATGCGAGCGATGATGTGTCTTGAGGATGATCTAGTTAAGTCGGCCTTCAAAGGAGTCCTGAATGTCTTAGTGGTGTATATATCCATTTCCTGTACTATCTTTGGGAAGTTTTCCTTCAGGATATCCTTTACTCGATTTTGAAGACCACCAGTGGATCTTTCTTCTCCTTCAGGGATGCCCTGAATTCTTAAGTTTCGTTTTTTTCATTTTATCAGAGTTCTCCTGAAAATCTTTTTTTAATACCTTTATCATTGATTCCATTTCTGACTGTTTGTATTTAAGTTCATTTATGGCATCTTCAGAATCAGAAATCCTCAGCTCAGATTCATCCAATCTCGACAAAAAGGATTCTTTAGCCGAGTTCAATTCAGTTAACTTGTATTGAGTTTCAAGAAGAGTTGCTTGGTTTTTCCTTATCATTTCTAACTGGGATGATAGAACGGATTCCAAGTGAGATACCGTCTTTTCAAGGATTTCCAGGGTGTTTGTGGTATTCGTTTTAATTTCTCATAGCATGTTTATAACCATGACTCTGAATTCTGAATCAGAGATCTCTAAGAATTGAGAGTCCTTGGAGTTATTTGTTGGGGGACTTTGCTCTGTGGGGCCTTCAGATCCATCCTGCCCCTTTGTTTTTTTTTTGAAGGTTTACTTTGTTTTCCCAAAATATGTTCTGGGAAGTAGAATTCGTCTCTCCTGAGTGCGCAGAACTTCTCCCTCTGTTATTCCTTTGAGATTGTGTGGTGCTGAATCTCTGGTGCTTATTTGAATTTATAAGCTGGGTATATTCTCAGCTCTTTGGTCTGTGTGGTTCTCTTTAGTCCACCAGCCCAACTCCAAAGGGGCTAAGGGCTAGGGATGCGATAGATTTTGTTTCTCCTCTGTAGGGTGAGAAGGGGATCTGGTGACAGAAGAGGGGAAAAGAGGAGGTAGAGGACAGAGGTTAATAGAAATACCTGTCAAAATTAAAATCAAGGTTAAGACTTAAGGGTAAAATAATTAATACAAAGACACAGATATAGCTTAAGAAAAAGAGAAGGAGAATAGAAAGAGGGAAGAGAGTAAAACAAGAAAGGAAGAAAGTAGAAATGGAAAAAAAAAAGAAAGAAAAAAAAAACCTCACACATACATGCTCCCACCTACATATACAATCGCTTGTAGTCAGGTGCGGTGGTATACACCTGCAATCCCAGCGGTATGGGGGTGGAGGCAGGAGGACTGCAAGCCCGAGATCACAGGCAGCCTGTGCAACCCAGCGAGACCCTGTCTCAAAAAGTAAAAAATATGGGCTGGGGGTTCAGTGTGGTGGTCCAGCACCTACAAAGCAAGCAGGCGCAAGACCCTGGTTTCAAACCCCCGTACAAAACAACAAACACAAACAAAACCCCAAAAAACAAAAACAAAAAAACCATGCATACACGCTAACACACACATATAAAAACACTTGTAGTCAGGTGCGGTGGTGCACGCCTGCAATCCCAGTGGCTTGGGGGGCCGGGGCAGGAGGACCACAAGCCCGAGATCAGAGACAGTTTGTGCAACCCAGCAAGCCCGTCTCAAAGAGTAAAAAATATGGGCTGGGGGTGCAGCACGGCAGTCCAGCACCTACAAAGCAAGCAGGCGCAAGACCCTGGATTCAAATCCCCGTACAAAAAGAAAAAGAAAAAGGAAAAAGGAAAGAAAAAAGAAAAGAAAAGAAAAAAACCCTTGTATGTTCTTGCAGGTGGAATCTGCACTGTGGACACCCAGTTCCACCAGGTGAGGTCGATACTGCAGGAAGCAGTGCTCCCTCCAGAACTCAGGATGGCAGTGTTTTCACACAATCTCCTGGAGCAGTCTGTTTTAGTCTATAGAAATTTTGCTGATTACGTAGAAAATGGCGGATTGCCTCACAATGTCCTGGGTTTAAGTGGGACACCAAATGACCAAAGAGATGGTTCCACAAAATATTCTGTGTCTATTGTATTGTTTGAGAGGCAGTGGAACCTGTGGGGTCCTCCCTGGGGTTCTCCCTGTCCCACATAGTTTGGGCGCCAATTCCCCAAATCAGATTTCTGGCCCAAAGCCTATAGCATGAAGGGAATATTGCTGCTGGCTCCCGCGGGTGTGTGTGCGAAGTCCCCTCCGAGTCTCCGGGATTCTATCCTGCCATCTGCGTAATGGCGAAATGGTGGAATGGCAGTCCCGCTACTGACTTCTATGTAGCTCCTCCGAAGCCAAATACTCGATTTCAGTGTTCATCCAGTTTCATCCTTTATCTCCCAATCTAAACTATCACTGTTTCTATCTATTCAATGTGAGTTCTAAACCCCTAAACGAGGCTTCCCTTTACTCTGGGACAGAAGGTGCGTGTTATCTATCCCCCGTTTTTTATTTTTTGAGACGTCTCATTTAGTTGCTCAGGCTGCCTTTGACCTGGAACATGCTATCCTCTTGCCTTAGCCTTCTGAGTAGCTGGGATTACAAGTGTGTGCTACAGTGCCCAGTTCTAAGATTCTTTATCATTTCCTTTCTATTGAGTAACTTCCTTTAGTTATTCTTTAGGAGTAAGTCTGGTAGTGACAAATTCCTTTAGTTTTACTTTGTTTGAGTCTATTTTATTTTTCCTTTATTTGTGAAGGATGGGTCATCAGAGATAGAGTTCGCAATTGACTGTTCTTTTCATTCAGCAGTTGGGAAATGTGCTACTACTTTTTGGCCTCCATGGGTTTAGATGTGAAATCTGTTATTTGAGTTGGTGTTTTCTTTTAGGTAATGTATTGTTTATCTCTGGCTGCTTTTAGAACTTAGTCTTTGCATTTGATTTTCAAAAGTTTAATTAGGATATATCTTAATGTGGTCTTAAAGTTTATCTTACTTATGTTCACTCAGTTGCTTAAATCTGTATGTTTATTTCTTTTCACCAAATAAGAGATGTTTTCAGCTATTAGTTCTTTAAATACTCTATCATAGTCTCTCCCTTCCTTTTGTAACTCTGGTGATATACATGTTAAATCTTTAGTTATTATTCCACAACCCCCTGAGGTTCAATTAATTTTTTCAGTGATATTTTCTCTCTGTTATTTACATTGGGTAGATTTTATTGCTCTGTCCTTAAGGTCACTGATAATGTACTCTGTCATCTCCATTCTGCTATTGAGTTGATCCAGTGAGCATTAAAAAATTTTAATGTGTCATTCATTTTTGTAATTTCTATCTGTTTCTTTAAAAACTTTTACTTCTTTACTAATGTTTTCATTCATTTCCTAGAGAATTCTTAAGTGCTTTCTGAAGCTTTTTTTTTTTTCCCCTCTGCTGGATTTATTACATAGTCCAGCTGATCCCTTAAGTCTTCCCCTAGTTGTAGACTACTTTTGCTTACTTCTCAAGGAAAGGCTTATGGTGAGAACTATCCATGGTCCTATTGACCATGAGTTTTGGTTCACTTATGCGTTTTGACTACATTATAATATTCCAATCACTGTATTTTCCCCCATTTTCATATTTTTTTGTTGTTAGTGGTAGATGGAATTTTCTGTTTTATAGATTTTGCCTGAAAGTGTTATTTTTATTGTTGTTTGTTTGGGACTAGAGATCAAACCCAGCGGCTTGCACATGCCAGGGAAGTGCTCTACCAGTAAGCTACACTCCTATATCCCTAGCAGTCTTTTGCCTAACATTCTCATCAAAGCTGTGACTATATCCTGGTGCATATGTACACATTTTTCTGTGTATCTTTTCCTTTTAACTGGATAATTCTAGTATATTCCCTTAGTTGATTAAACCAGTTAGTACGCATACTATTAATGTACTGAAATTTTATAGTCTCAATAGTCCCATCACAAAATGATGTGAGATAATAACAAAAGAATTAATATCCCACTTGCTGGTGCTACCTGGCTTCTCCTAATTTAGTCTTTTTTTTTTTTTTTCCTATTTTAGTCTTTATTTTTGAGGCTTGAAGGAATCTAACTTGTAGCCAAAGCCATTTGGTAATCTCCTAAGATTCACCATAACTCTAAATTACTTCTCTGAGTTAGTAAATACCAGGAATTGGTAAAGTGAATGGATCCACCAGCTACTTGAAAACTGAATCTTGTCATATGTAGCTATATCTGGCCTGATAACTCTTGTTGAGAAGCAGACAGTAATTGTTAATAGTGTTAGCTACTAAATATAAAAGTTAAATTGTGAAATGAGCAATAAATACCAAATAGGACAAAGATATGAAAGTATGAAAGGCTGGAGTTTAGCTCAGTTGGTAGAGTGCTCTACTACACTTTCTGAGGACCTGAGTTCAATCCCCCCCACTGCAAAAACAGGAGAAAGACATGGCAATCCACTCCCAAAGCAATCCCAAAATAATTAGCCATTGAAAACCCTATAAGGGTCGCTATGAATGGGATTCAACGTGATGGCACCTAACAACTACAATAAAATCACGAGTAATTCCTGTGTTTTGATGTACTTAATCAAATCTGTTAAATTTTATTCTCTGCAGCTTAGTTCCTTTTCTTTTCTTTTTTTTTTTTTTTTTTTTTTTTCATTTTTTGTCCCAGTGCTTGGGGGGTTGAACCCAGGACCTTACACATACTTCACATGAATTGTACCACTGAGCTGCAATTCCTAGCCTATTTTTTATTTTTTTTTATTTTGAATCAAGGTCTCACTAAATTATGCAGGCTACCTCTGGCTTCAAACTCAGATCCTCCTGGCTCTACCTCTCATCATTAGGATTATAGGTGGGTGCCACTACACCTGGACTGAGTTCTTTCACAGCTGTGCCCATAGTTAATATTCACAAAGATTCTGATTTTCATTTTTATGTGCTTCTCTAATACTCCTTAAATGCCAAAATAATAAGCTCTTATATGCAACCTTCTGTACTTTAGTTTAGAGATATACACTGTTTTAGGAGCTTGGGGTGCATATGTTAAGAAATGTAAGGATCCTAGCCTGCTGAAATAAAGACAGTAGACAGATTTCTTTATATGCATTGTGATCTTTATCACAGAAACAGGGAAACATTCAGTTTCTCTTAAAAGCTACTTCTAATTTTTATTACTTGGTCCTCATAAGATTGAAAAGCTTTCTGCTGTAATGTACCACTGAGCTGCATGCCATGCCATTTTTTACTTTTTATTTTGTGACAGGGTCTCACTAAGTTGTGCAAGGTGCCTCTGGCCTCAAAGTTGGGATCCTTCTGCCTCAGCCTTCTGAATTGCTGGAATTACAGGTATGTGTCACTGCACCTGGCTTGGGCAAGGATGTTAAGTGTTTTGTATTTCTCTTTGGGTGAAAAGTTGTAAAGTTTGCCTAGGTTCTTCTATACCAGGAATTTGTGATTATCTAATGTAAATAAAATGGAGCCTTGTAGTTGCATATATTAGCTTAAAAATAGAGCATGGAATCACTGGATTCCTTTCTCTCATTTGAAATTATTTTACTCACTGCTAGTGGACAAGACATCTTTTAAAAAGACAGTGGGGGAGAGCAATAATGGAATGAAAAAGTAACGATTTACAGCCAAGTGTTAAGATGATAAGAGTAAACAAGCAAATCACCATGGAGTTGTTCCCCGCTCCCCCATGAACTCCCTCCCCGGACTATTACTAAATCATTCTCCATATTTTGTCTTTGCCCTTCTGTTGCTCTGTTGACCTAGAACCATTCATTTTGGGGCCTACTTCCCCCAAATGCCTTTAGAACATTTTCCTGCACAGTTTTCTCCCCTGTCCCCATTGATTTCTTTCCCATTTGTGGGTTTTGTTTGTTTGTTTGTCTAGACAATATATTGCTTTGTGGCCCAGGCAGGCTTTGAACTCAGTGCTTCTGCCTCAGCTTCTTGAGTGTTGGGATTACAGGTGTGTGCCACCATGCCTAGTTCCCCATTTGTTTTATGGTATGCTTGGGGAGGAAAAGAGTTTGAAGAAACCAGTGCACTAAATGTGGATGGGCTAGATGCTACTCCCACCGTCGCGCCCCACACCAGTATAGAAAGTTGAACCCAGGGCCTTACATGCTAGGCAAATGTTCTACCACTGAGCTGCACTCCAGCCCTTTTATTTATTTATTATTTTGTTTTATTATTTTATTTATTTTATTTTTATTTATTTTATTTTATTTTATTTTTATTATTTTATTATTTTATTTTTTATTAAAGTTATGCAGGCAGCTTCTGGCCTTGAACCCATTATCCTCAGCCTCCCATGTAGCTGAGATTATAGGCGTGTACCACAGAGTCCAGTTTACTAAAGCCTACTTTTTGAGTTAAACATTTAAGTGGAAAAACTACATTTATATTACTATTGATATTATTGTTATGTGTGTATGTATGCATGTATGTATGTTTCGGATAAGAATCTGGCTTTGTAGCCCAGGCCAGCCTCATGATTCTCCTGCCTCCCAATTGTTCAAATTACAGAAGTATGCTGCTGCCATACTTAATTATTATTTCTGTGTTGTTTTTTTGAGACAGTCTCACTAAGTAGCCCCAGCTGTCCTGAAACTTGCTGTGTACTTCAGGTTGGCCTCCAACTTCTAGCAAATCCTCTGTCTTAGCCTCCTGAGGGTACTTCTTTTTTAAAAAGCAGATTAGTTGTTAAATGAATCTATCACTCGTGGAATTGTAGATAAGATGGATCAAGGAAAAGCAAGTTTTACTTAAAGAATATATATAGGGAGTCAGACGCCGTGGTCCACACCTATAATCCTAGTGGTTCAGGAGGCGGAGGCAGGAGGATTGCACATTTGAGACCAGAGGCAGTCTGCATAATTTAGTGAGACTGTGTCTCACAAAAGTAAAAAAATGGACTGGAGGTGACAGCTCAGTGGTTCAGCACTTGGAAAGCATGCAAGTGTGAGGCTCTGGGTTCAACCCGCAGTACTGCCAAAAAAAAAAAAAAAAGAGTATTATATATATATATATATATATATATATATATATATATATATATATATATATATGGATAAGCTGGGCATAGTGGTACACACCTGTAATCCCAGCATTTGGGAGGCAGAGGCAGGAAGATCCATGTGAGTTCAAGGCCAACCTGGTCTATGATAGCAAGTTCCAGGCCAGCCTGGGCTATGCAGTGAGATCCTGTCTCACAAAAATCTAAAAAGAGGAAAAGTATAAGAATACAAAGCTTTCAGTAATTTAAAGTCTACCAATAGAATTTGTTGATTTCTCACAAGGAGACAATGGTAAAAATTCACTGTTTTCGAACATAAAGCTGTTGAGTTTAGTTTTGTACTATATGCTCTGTTTATAAAAGCAGGTAAGCATGCCATAAATCTCTGTTTTTGGTTTTAAATTTATATGGTATGTCATTAGTTTTCTTGTCACCATGGCCAAAATACTTAATAAGAGTTTTGGCAAGGGCATTTAGAATGAAAAGGCCTATAAACAACACAAAGCAGACTGAAGTTGAGGAATTGACCTCCCATCCCCCCACTAGTGAGAAGTTGAACCCAGGGTCTCACATGGTTTTTGCAAGTGCTCAACCACTGAGCTGTATTCCTAGCCCATTTTTTACTTTGTCTTTTTGAGATAGGGTCTCACTAAGTTACACAGATTGTCTCTGACCTCCAACTTGTAATACTCCTGCCTCTGCCTCCCAAGTTGCTGGGATTAAAGGTGTGTACCACCATGCCTGGCCCTGCCTTTGATTTTTACTGAGAGTTGTTGCGCCCTGTTACTTAACTCTATTCCAGTGTTTAGTATTTTTTCCCCGTATACAATCCTTCACTATTACTGCTTGAGGCTTGAATTTTTTCTTCAATTCCTTAAGCTTGAGAAAAACAGAACATAGTCTTCCCTTTTGGTTTCTGTCTCCAGCTTTTTGCACATGTCATTATAATATTTGATTTTGTCTTCTTGATCTCCCCTTTGAAATCTTCTGTTTAGTTCATTAATTTTATCATGTTTTCCTTTTATTTTAGCTGCTCATTGTTAAAGGGCAAGTTTCAGAGTTTCCTTTGACATGTACTTTGGTCTTTTTTTCCTGTCTCTTAAAGAACCTTTTGCTTTCTTCATGAATGATATTTTTGATGTCATGCCACAACTCATCTGGTCTTTGATTATTAGTATCTAATGCATCAAGCCTGTTCTTGAGATAGTCTCTTAACTCGGGTGGGATATACTCTAGATCATACCTTGGCTCTCGTACACTTGTTCTAATTTTCTTCAGTTTCAGTTTGAACCTGCATATGAACAGTTGATGGTCTGATCCACAATCAGCACCTGGTCTTGTTCTGACATTTGGTATTGAGCTTTCCCATTGTCTTCTTTCCACAAATGTAGTCAGTTTGATTTCCTGTATGTTCCATCTGGTGAATTCCATGTGTATGTGCCGTTTATGTTGGTGAAAAATGTATTTGCAGTGAAAAAGTCATCAGTCTAACAAGTCTATCATGCAATCTCCAGCATCATTTCTGTCACCAAGGCCGTATTTTCTAACTACTGAGCTGCCTTCTTTGTTTCCAACTTTTGCATTCTAGTTAGGAGTATTTATCAGTACATCCTGATTACATGTTTGATCTATTTCAGATTGCAGAAGTTGGTAAAAATCTTCCCTATCTTCATGTGTGGCCATAGTGGTGGGTACATAAATTTGAATACTTGTCATATTAACTGGCCTTCCTTACAGGTGTGTGGATATTATTCTATCACTGACAGCATTGTGCTTCAGGACAGATCTTGAGATGTCTTTTTTGATGTTGACTGCAACCCCATTTCTCTTTAATCTATCATACCAGGCATAGTTAGACCATATGAATAAATATCTGATTCAAAATGCTCCATACCAGTCCATTTTAACTCACTGATCCCTAGAATATTGATGTTTATATGCTCCCTTTCCCTTTGATGATTTCTAATTTTCCTCAATTCATACAATGTGGATTCCAAGTTCCAGTAATTAATAGATGTTTATAGTTGTTCCTTCTCACTTTTAGTCTTGCCACATCAGCAAATGGAGATCCTGTCATTAAGGTAGACTCTACTTTGAGGAGGCAAGTCTTCCCTAGTTGTCTTTGAGTGCCTTCCAACCTGAGGGACTCATTTTCAGCACTATATCTAACAGTGTTTCTTTCCTATTCATAGAGTTTTCAATGACTAGTTGTTTCAGGACTGGATTACTCATGTGCATCTCCCTAGTCTTAGTCTGGAAGCTCAGCTGAAATCTGTGGACCGTGAGTGACCCTGCTGGTATCTGTAATATCTTATAGCTTTCAGCATCATAGCAATACACAAGCCTCCACAGTATGGCAGACTGACAGGGAAAATATTAAACATTTCAGGAACATCAAAAGAAGATGGAAGGAATACACAGAGTCATTATACCCAAAAGAATTGGTAGATGAACAACCATTTCAAGAGGTTGCATATCATCAAGAACCAGTGATAGAGAAGGACCAAATGGAAGCTACCTTAAAGGTACTGGCAAAATACAAGGCTCCAGGAATTGATGGAATACCAATAGAGATGTTTCAACAAACAGATGCAACACTGGAGGTGCTAATTCATTTATGCCAAGAGATTTGGAAAACAGCTACCTCACCATCGGATTAGAAGAAATCCATCTTTGTGCCTGTTACCAAGAAAGAAAATGTATAAATTATCAAACAATATCATTAATATCACATACAAGCAAAATTTTGCTGAAGATCATTCAAAAGCAACTACAGTAGTATGTAGACAGGGAACTGCTAGGAAATCAAGCCGGATTCAGATGAAGGCATGGAGCCAAGGACATCATTGCTGATGTCAGATGGATATTGGCTGAAAGCAGAGAATACCAGAAAGGTATCCATGTATGTTTTATGGACTGTGCAAGGGCATTTGATTGTGTGGATCATAATAACTTATGGATAACATTGTAAAGAATGGGAATACCAGCGCCAGGCACGGTGTCGCACGCCTATAATCACAGCGGCTCGGGAGGCGGACATGGGCAGATCGCAAGTTCGAGACCAGAGGCAGTCTGCTTAATTTAGTGAGACCCTGTCTCAAAAAGTAAAAAAAAAAAAAAAAAAAAAAAAAAAAAAAAAAAAAAGGGCTGGGGGCACAGCTCAGTGGTCCAGCACTTACTTGTAAAGCATGCAGGCGCGAGGCCCTGGGTTCAACCCCCAGTACCACGGAAAAAAAAAGAAAAGAAAAATGGGAACACCAGAGCACCTAATTGTACTCATAAGAAATCTGTACATCACCAGAAAACACTTGTTCAAATAGAGCAAGGAAATGCTGCCTGGTTTAAAGTCATGAAAGATGTGTGACGAGCTGTATCCTTTTATCATACCTCTTCAATCTGTATGCCAAGCAAATAACCATAGAAAGTGGGCTTTATGAAGAAGACTATGGCATCATGATTGGGGGAAGACTCATTAACAAGTTGGGCTATGCAGATGACACAACTCTGCTTGCTGAAAGTGAGGAAGATTTGAAACATTTACTGATGAATATCAAAGAATTCAGCCTGCAGTATGGATTGTGCCTCAGCATCAACAAAATGAAATTCTTACCACTGGGTTGTTAAGCAGCTTCGTGATAAATGGAGAAAAAATTGAGGTTGTGCAAGATTTTGCTTTATTTGGTTCTACATTCAACACCTCTGGAAGCAGCAGTGAAGAAGTCAAAAAATGTATTGCATTGGGAAAAGCTGTTCCAAAAGACCTCTTTAACATGTTGAAAAGTAAAGATATATTGGAGATGAAAGTGCACCTGATGCATGCCATGGTATTTTCATTAGTGTCATAAAGTTGTGAAAGCTAGATATTGAGTAAGGGAGACAGGAGAAGAATTGATGATGCTTTTAAATTGTAGCGCTGGGTATGAATATTAAGTATACCATGGACTGCCAAAAGAACTAACAGATCTGTCCTAGAAGTGCAACCATTGTGCTTCGTGGAGGCAAGGATAGCTAGACTGCATCTTATGTATTTTGGACATGTTGTCAAGATGTACCAAACCCTGGAGAAGGACATCATATTTGGGAGAGTGGCAGGTCAATGAAAAAAAAAGAAGACCCTCACTATTAGTTACCTAATCCTTATTAGTTATGTACTGACTAACTAGACATTAGCTACTAAATATTAGTTAACTGTGCTTTTGTTGTTAGTTATCTCTTGCTGTTATCATTACCATTGAGCCAGGCTTGGCAGTGCAAACCTGCAATCCCAGCATGTTGGAAGCAGAGGATGATCATGAATCCGAGGCTAACCTGGGCTTCAAAGTAAGTTCCAGGCCAGCCTGAGCTGTGTAGTGAGACCCTGTCTCAAAAAGACAAAGACAAAATCAGAACAAATATTTCCACAAATGTAGCAGCTTAAAATAATCCATATTTTTATATCAGCTTTAATATATCAGGAGTCTTAATGTCTTTCCTGGGTCCTGTGTAGCGCTGTAATCAAGGTGTTGACCATGTGTTGAATTCCCCCCTTCTCCCCCACCCCCACCCCACCTTTATTTATTTATTTATTTATTTTTTTGAGGTACTCGGGGATTGAACCCAGGATCTTGTACAAACTTTACAGGTACTCTGCCACTGGGAAGCACCCTCAGATCGTTTTTTATTTTTTATCTTGAGACAGGGTCTCACTGTTACAAGGCTGCCTCTGGCCTCAAACACACAGTCCTCCTGCCTCTGCTTCCATAGTCACTGGGATTACAGGCATGAGCCAGTGCACTTGGCCTGTATGTTCTGTTCTTATCTGAGGGCTTGATTGGGAATGATCCATTTCCAAGTTCTCATTGTGGCTGGCAGGATACACATCTTTGTAGGTTATCAGATTGAGGGCTTTGGTTCCTAGCTGGTTGTTCGCTTAGAGGCTGTCCTGGGTTCCTTGCTCTGTAGGCTTCCCTAGCATGGCTACGTGCGTCCTCAAAGTCAGCAAGGAAAAGTCACAGACAGTGTAGTCTTGTGTAATGTAGTCACTGAAGTTTCACTCCATCACTTTTGCTGCATTTTGTTAATGAGAAATAAGTCACAGTTCCCCTTCCACACTCAAGAGGAGAGGATTACACAAGGGGTATAAGTATGAGGAAATAGTAGTAACTGGGGGTCATTTTAGACTATGTCTGCTACAGCATCCATTGATAATACAAGCCTGAAGCTTACTATGGTGGTTACCATATATGGTAATTTCCTCATGACATCATTCATTCTTTATTTCTATGTTAAAATTCTAGTATAAGGAGTTCTCCTGTGTATGTTAAATTGTTCATTTATTTGCAATGCTGGGGTTGAATTCAGGGCCTCATGTATACTAGACAACTAGCACAACTGAGCCTTCCCAGTCCCCCTGTTTTTAATTTTGTGTTTTGACACTGGATCTCACTAAATTGCACAGGCTGCCTCTGGCCTTGAACCTGCAATCCTTCTGCCTCAGCCTCCCAAGTAGCTTGGATTATCAGCATGTGCCATAGCATCCAGCTGTTCCCTTATTTATATCAACATGAACTCATAGATTCTTATTCTATGGTTATTTCTATTATAATCATTTATTGCTTTAGAATAAGTAGCAATTTAATCCCTCTAAGAATAGCATTCAAAGAAGTCTTCAGCATGAGTGTCTAAACAGGTTAGAGACACAATGGATTCTTTGTCAAATATGTTGCAGATTAAAGGTAAATTTTTATGTGTAAGCCATTTTATGGATTTGCAAAGCCATTATAAGTCTTTTTAATATGACAAACTTCTAGGTCATCACTAAAATGCCAAAAATGCCTACATATGGATATGCTTTAAGTGGAAAGCCAACTTTCCTCCTAAAGATCATTACTATGTAATTCAGAAATTAAAAATTTTGGTGATATGATCTAAAAATATTCATTGTAAAACCACTAGATCTCAGCTTCATCTTTTGTCTTGTCTCTTGATCTCTCAATGGGCTGGGATTTAGCTCAGTTGGTAGAGCACTGCTCTGCAGTGTCTGAGCTCCCGAGTTTGATTCCCAGCACTGCAAAACTGGGAGGAGGACAATCCACTCCTGAGGCAATCCAGAAACAACCAGCCATTGAAAACCCTATGAGGATTGCTATGAGTCAGACACGACTCAAGGGCACCTAACAACAACAACAACAACAACTTGATCTTTCATTGTTACCAAGCGATCTTTTGGTTTGTACTAGTGGGCATCTGGGACACACTCTTTTTGAGTATATATATTCTTCTACTTAACCAACAAGTACCTCTCTATTTAATGTTTTTTCTTTGATTGGAAGTCTTTTGCTTCACTCTGCATGTAGTTTCCCCTGTTACCTGCCATTTTAATTTTGTTTTTAATAGCATGTCCTAATGACAAAGGAAGTAATTTTGAAAAGAGCATTATTCTTTTTTTTTTTTTTTTTTTTTTTTTTGCGGTACTGGGGGTTGAACCCAGGGCCTCGCATTTGCACGCTCTGCAAGTGCTGGACCACTGAGCTGCACCCTCAGCCCATTTTTTTATCTTTTGAGACAGGGTCTCGCAAAGTTACGCAGACTGCCTCTGGTCTAGAACTTGCGTTCCTCCTGGCTCCGCCTCCCAAAGCTTCTGGGATACAGACGTTCGCCACCACACCCAGCTAAGAGCATTATTCTTTAAAAAAATTTCTGTATTTAAATAGTTAATGCATAGCTAAGCAAGATGGTGCAGGCCTGTAATCCCAGCATTTGAGAGACTGAAGTAGGAGGATCTATGCAAGTTTGAGGCCAATTTACTCTACACAGTGAGACCCTGTCTTAAAAACACAGAAAAATTACCTTATTTTTGAATTACTCACTTTGGTCTATTTGTAAAAATGATGTCTAATAAGAAACAAACTAACACAAAAATCAGTAATAAGAAAAGGTTCACTGAAGCTGGACATGGTGGCTCACACCTATGATCTCAGCAACTTGGGAGGTGGAAATAAGAGGATTGCAGGTTTGAGACCAGAGGCAGCCTATGTAATTTAGCAAGACCCTGTCTTGATTTATTAAAAAAAAAAAAATGAGGGTGGGGATGGAGGGATTGGAGGTACAGCTCATTGGCAGAACACTTACCAAGTATGCAGGAGACCATGGGTTCAGCCCCCTAGTACCAAAAAAGGTTCACTGAAAATGTTCTGAAAATTTCCAGGAATAGCTATTGTTTATTGCGTTTAGGTGAAGAAACTAAGAAGATCGCTAGACTTTAGTTTCTTCACTTTGAGAGAATATTAACCTAAATGATCTCTGAAGTTCAGTGAAAAGAAGATAACATTTTGAAGGAATATTGTCATTTTTAAAGTGAAATTGGAAAAAAATAGAAAATATTTACATTTGTTTTATCTTATTTAATTACATCTTCCCCTATAGCCATACTACTCTGATGTCCAATCTTGTCAGACTTTTGAAGCTAATCAGAGTCAGGCCTGGTTAGTACTTGCATGGAAGATTGCCTATGAATACTGGGTGCTCTAGGCTTGGAAGAGGGACACAGCCTCTTACTCCCGAAACAGTCGACCATCAAAACTCTATGAATAGCAGAGAAGCACTGACAATAGTGCTGGGCATGCCACAGTGTTAGGTAGTGTTTTGTTCTGTTGTACATAGGGTTACAATGAGTTAGACCCAACTCAATGGCACCTAACAACAACAGACACCTGCATATCATTTTTTTAAAGATTGTTTTCTCCATTCCCATATTGTTTATTTTGGTGCATTTCTTTTTTCTTTTTTCTTTTTTATCCAGCACTAGGCCTTTGTGCATGGTAGGCAAGTGCTCCACAGCTGAGCTGCTGTCCTCAACCCCTGTGTTTTTTTTTTTTTTTTTTTTTTTTTTTTAGACAGGGTCTTGCTGAATTTTGCAAGTTGCCTCTGGCCTCAAAATTGTGGTCCTCCTGCCTTACCCTCCCCAGTTACTGCGATTATAGGTATGTGCCACAGCATCTGGCCTGTTGCATTTTTTGGTGGCTGGATTTGGTCATCAAATAGAATTTTTATGTTTATGAGTGATCTTATCCCTGGGTTCTTACGGCTTAAGAATGTTTTCAGCCGGATGTGGTGTGCATGCCAATAGTCAGTGCTTGGAAGTCTGAGGCAGGAGGATTGAGATTTTGAAGCCAGCCTCGGCTACATAGCAAATTCAAGACCAGTCTGGGCTACATAGCAAATCCATCACCATAAAAAAATTTTTTTTTCTATTGCCTCTTTGTATGACATCTAGTCTGCATTTAGAATTTTTTGTTCTTAAGAACTTTTCTTAAGAACTTCGGTTACTGTCTTTTGGCATTGAGTATTCTTAAAAAAGCATGTTTCCTATATTACATAGGGTTTGGTTTATTGGTCAGTTTTTGCTGCATAATCTCAAAAATTCAGTGTCTTATAACAACAAAACTTTTTTTCCTTCTTTGTGTCTTTAGCTGAGCCTAGGCTAAGTTATTGTTGGCTTGGCTTGACTCTGTGCTCTGGACTATTCTTTTTCTCCTGGTGTCAGTGGCCATACTCTCGTGGCAATGACAGTTAGAAAGGTGAGCCAAATAACGTAGGCGCATTTTAGCCTCTACTTCTGTTATCATTTCATGGACCAAATCAAGTCTTGTGGCCAAGCCCAATATCTTCATGGCAGGGAAATACATGCATTTCACTTTAATGGGCTGCATATGGGAATCACATGATGGAGTGAATGATAAATAAAAATAGTTATTTAAGTTGTCTTTTCTACTTTTCATGCCTAGATTTCAGTTTGATTCTTTTTTAATTCTTGAGGCTCAAGATTTAGAAGAAAAAGATAATAAAAATTTTTGAGACCCAGTTCATTTGTACAGGTCTGGGTATCACCTGCCTCTTCTCACATAATGGCTTAATATACATTATTGATTCATAAAGGTAATATTTTCTCATTAAAAGAGTTGTTTACCTTTGAATATTCTCTTATACCTTTCTTCTGTTTCCTTTTCATATTTCTGTAAATAGGAATCCTTTTACCTAGGTGCTTTATCGGTTATTTGTGGTTGTAAATAACAGAAAAACACAGTGTAAACTGACTGAAACATTGAAGGAAATCCATCATTTAATATAAGTGACAAAGAACAAGCAAAACTTGATCCAGGTGCTCCAGTGGTTTCAGCTCTGTTACCTTCATTTTTGTTCCATTTCCAGCAGGCTCATTCATTATAAGATGACTGCTAGATTTCAGGTTCAGATATAGAAGAGAGAATCTGCTTCCTATTAACCTCAAAGAAAACCACACATTATTGTATCTGGCTGGCCCACTGCAGAGTTAGATATTAAACTAAAACATTTTCCTTACAATATATTTAGTTATAAATGGTATATGTTTCAAAAAAAGTATAAGATTCTATAGAAGTGGTTTCCTTAAGTAAAGGACAGTAAGACTGAAACCTGAAGAGTGAATTGGATCTTGCTAGGAGAAAAGGAGTTGAAGGATTTTTATTGAAAGCAGAATCATTAAGCCAGTAAATTAGAAGAATTGTTAAGTTACAAAATGGAAAGAAGGATAGAGTATGCTGGAACATAAAGGACATGTAGGACAACAATCTGAGTCAGATCATGTTGATAAGTTTGTGATTCCAAATGTGGAATATTATGATATAGATGAATTTTAGGCTGGACAGGAGGCAGCATTATCATATTTGTTATTACTGTGGCCTCAGAGAGGAGAATAGATTGGTTAAGAGTGAGATTACTATCACTTGAGATAGAGAACACTGGAACACCACCAGCCTCCAATGGGAAGCAAGTAACCATCATAGTTAACTGAGTCTTGACTCTGTGACATATACTCTAATATCTGTATCTAACTACACACACACACACACACACACACACACAGAGTGGCTGTAATCTGTGTAGTCCTCTAATTTCGAAGGTGAACAATATACTGGCAATCTCTTTTTGTTGTTGTGCTCTGTCACTTAGCTACATCCTCAGGCCTTTTTGATATTTTTATTTTGAGACAGAGTCTTGCTAAGTTGCCTAGGCTGGCCTTAAACTCACTAGCCTCAAATTTGTGATCCTGCCTCAGCTTCATGAGTAGCTGAGATTATAGGTGGGTGCAGTGGTTACCACACCTGGTTTATAATCTCCATTTTACACATGCTGTTGTTAGGTGCTGTTGCACCAGGTCCAACTCATAGCAACACTATGTACAACTGAACAACACACTCTCTGACACTGCCATGCCCAGCACTATTGTCAGTGTTTCTCTGCTATTCACAGGGTTTTCAATGGTGGATTGTTCTGGGAGTGGATTGCCAGGTCCTTCTCCCTAGCCTGTATGTAGCACGTGGTATTCTCAGATGGTCTGCCATCCAAGGACTAATCAGGCTGACCCTGCTTAGCTTCCGAGATCAGGCTAGAATCCAATGCCAGGGTGCTATGGCTGCACATGAGTAAGATTAAAAGTGTTTAAAGTGACTTGTCCAGGGCCACAGTTACATCTAAATTCATGTTGATATGCATTCCTAAATATGTCTCTTTATAATACAGTAATGTCTCCTTACCTGAGTTAGTACATTTGCTTCCTCTAAGCTGTATAGTCTTAGACCTCAAGTCTTAATCCTCCTAGCTACTGCTAAGGAACCATTTTTATTGCAAAAAGAATTGAAAATGTCATTGGCAGTATGATGTAAGCCACAGTCATTCTTGGGGTCTTGTGTATAAAACATATTTCCTGACATGAGATAGATTCTGCATAAAATTACAGCATTGCACTTGTTTCTTTCCTTCAAAGAACCCTCAACCTGTTTGTCTGTTTTTTGAGATAGAGCCTCACACGGTAGCCCAGGCTGTCTTTGAACTTGTGTCCATCCTCCTGCCTCAGCCTTTTGAGGGCTGGAATTATAGGTATGCACCATCATACCTGGTTTTAAAGTTATGTCATATTCTTTTTCCCTCCACCTAGTGCTGAGAATTGAATTTACGACATACAAGACAGATACTCTACCACTGAGCTAAACGTTGAGCCCTGTTCCTGTTATTTCTTGAGCACAAACAAGAGAAATTAGAAGACTTGTCTCATGATAATTACATAATCTTTTTTTCCCCTCCTGTGCTTTGGAATTGAACCAGGGCCTTACACATGTTTTTTTGCAAGCAGTCAACCATTGAACCATATCCCCACCGCATATTTTACTTTGTATTTTGAGACAGAGGTCATTAAGTTATGCAGGCTGCCTCTGGCCTTGAACTTGAGATCCTCCTACCTCTGCTTCCTGAGTTGCTGGGATTAAAGATGGAGCCATCACACCTGGCTAGTTATATAATCTTTTGAGGTAGTTTTTGCTTCAGTTGCTTCAGATGTCAGCACTTTTACCCTCTATGGAATTTATTTGCTTTTATATTAGTATTGATCTCTGTGCTAGGATTTTATTACCCATGTAGGTAATGCCTTATTTCTTAAGTCATTTAGTTGCTTTTATCTAATCCTAGAATTCTGCAGATACATCTTTTGAAGATACATTCTTGCCATCATGAGCATTGTAGCCTATTTTATTCTTCTGCCATCACTTCATTATTCATAGCAAGTAGACTGCCAGGATTGATTCTCTCCCTCCCTCCCTCCCTCTCCCCCCACCCCTCTCTCATTTTTTAGTTTGAGACAGGGTCTCACTCAATTATATAGGCTGCCTCTGGTGTCAAACCTATGATTGTTCTGTCTCTGCTACCCAAGTTGTTAGGATTACAGGTGTGACCCACGATGCCTGGTTTTCCCTATTTATTTATTTATTTATTTATTTAATGGTGCTTGGTTGAACCCAGGGCCTTGCACATGCTTTGTAAGTACTTTACCACTGGGCTGCACCCCAGCCCATTTTTATTTTACTTTTTATCGTGAGACAGGTCTTGCTAAATTGCCCATGCTTTCTCTAACCTCAAACTCAAGTTCTTCAGCCTGCCTCAGTCTTCTGAGTTGCAGGATTACAGACATGCGCCGTAGTGCTCAGGTTCCTTTTTGTTAATGTATAAGTAAACAAAACAGTAATCATCGGGCTCAATGGTAAAACATGAATGCCTTTCCTCTAATGCAAGGACAAACCAAGAATAGCTGTTAGTGATTGATTGATGGATTGATTTTGCAGTACTTGGAGGTTGAACCCAGGGCCTCATGCATGCTTTGCATACACTCCACCACTGAGCTGCACCCCTAGTCCTTTTTAGTTTTTATTTTTTTATCTTGAGATAGGGTCTCAATAAATTACACAGGCTGCCTCTGGTCTCAAACCTCTGATCTTCTGGCCTTTGTCTCCCAAGTCGCTGGGATTATAAGCATGAATCACCACCTTCAGCCTGCCTATTAGTAATTTTTATTATTATTATTTTAAGTATAAAAAGGTAGGAAAATGGAACCTGATTACAGCTGGAAAGATTTTTTTTTTTTTTTTTTTTTTGCGGTACTGGGGGTTGAACCCAGGGTCTCGCACTTGCATGCTCTGCAAGCGCTGGACCACTGAGCTGCACCCTCAGCCCATTTTTTTACTTTTTGAGATAGGGTCTCCCTCAGTTACAGAGACTGCCTCCGGTCTCAAACTGGCGATCCTCCTGCTTCCGCCTCCTGAGCCTCTGGGATCACAGGTGTGAGCCGCCGCGCCCAGCTTGGAAAGAAAATTTTTTCACACAGGGTTTCCTTGTGTAGCCCAGGCTGGCCTCAAACTTGGGATTCTTGTGCCTCAGCCTCCCAAGTGCTGGGATCACAGGTGTGTGCCACCTAGAATATAATACATTTTTTGTAGATGTATAGTATGTAATTATATTCTTAAAGTTCCAGAAAATATTTATTTTGCATGTAGCAACTTGGATAAATGTGTATTTAGTACATGAAAAATAAATATTCAGAAGCTTATTTAATACCTTTTAAAGTGATCTGATAGATTTAAGTGCATGAAACAATGGCAGTGTTAGTTTTACAGATCAGATTTGGTTTGGTATAGCAATATTCAAAAGAATAAATATTGTTTAAGAGAGTGTGTGTGTGTTTGTTCTTTTTTCCTGTTTTCTTTTGCATTTGTAAAACTTGTGCTAAATGAAATAGAATGCTTACAAAATAAGTGTGGTACTTTTGTTTTTTTCTTGACTTAAATGTTAGATACTAAATCAGGGTTAAGGAATTGCGTTTTCTTTAGATACATGAGAATGATTTTTTTACATTCATTTTCTCCATAGCAGCACCTTTCTAGATTGATAGAGCTTCATATTTAATAAAACATTTAAATCAAGTAGTATAGACCAATTAATTTTTTTAAAGTCAGCATTTTGTAGAATATTCAGACACTGAAACTAATCACTGTGTTCTTCATCTTTTTCTTTGTGTTTTGCAGTGGGACTTCCCCTCTTGCATGCTTGAATGCCATGCTACACACAAACTCCCGAGGTGAAGAGGGCATCTTCTATAAAGTTCCAGGTAGAATGGGAGTATATACCTTGAAGGTAAATATTTTTGTTGGGGTGTCCTAAACAGTACGTGGTAATAGTAAGTGAGTGATAGAGACAGAATTCTGTTCTTGAAAAAATTATTTTCAGAAAGAAAAAAAGACTTTCAATCCTTTGATTAATAAATAAATAAATAAATAAATAAATAAATTGTTCTTGTTAGGTGCTATTGAGTCATATCCAACTCATAGTGAACCTCATAGAGTTTTCAATTGCTGATTGTTTCAGGAGTGGGCTGCCATGTCCTTTTTCCATTTTTGCGGTGCTAGGGATTGAACCCATGGCCTCAGAGACTGTAGAGCAGCACCCTACCAGCTGAGCTAAACATTAATTAATTAATTAATTAAAGTGTTTTGTACATGCTGGGGATTGAACTCAGGCCCTCATGCGCTAATTATATGCTTTACCAGCCCCCTCAATATTTATATATACACACACGTCTTTTAATTAATGTATAACTATAGTTAGGTCAGAGAAGTGCCTTTATTTTCTATGATATGTTTATCTTGAAAGAATGAAATAAAAATGACTGGTAGTGACTTTTTAAAGACCCTCACATTTGAATAATAGGGCATTATTGTGGAATATGCTGTCTAGATGCCTTATATTACTCAATGAATTCTTTACTAAAACTCACAGTTGTGGTTATTATTCCTTTTTTTTATAATGGAGAAAACTACAATTCAGAAGATTGGATTTTCTTGACTGGTGTTGGCTAGATTATATCAGAACCAGAAAGTGAACCCAGATCTTACTCAACTCTGAAGCCCATCTTGTTTCTACCATAATAATCTGGCTAATGTCTAATTCCTACACTGAGAATGTTCTTTTATTCATCAATGTCCTTTCAATTACAAATAGGAAAACCAACTAAAATGAGCTTGGGTAGAATAGAGAACTTATTAGTTCATGTAACTAAACATAATAGTGAAACCCAAGCTGAATTTAGGTGCTTAAATGATGTCACCAGGTCTTGGTTTGTCTACTTTCTTTTGCCTATGTTCTCAATAAGTCTCTTCTCAGTGACTCACTCTGCATACTGTAAGGCTGGAGAGAGAAAAGTCCAGACATTAAAACAGGAGCCTCCCACCTAATTTGGATTGGTTTGATTAGTTTGGTCTAACCATGGTGGCCATACGCGAATAATAGCTGTTGCCAAATTTATAGATTGTTCTGATACATGGTCAACCTTGATGTAAGGCTGAAATGAAGTTCACTCCAGTCAGAGGAACTGAAGAAAGGGATTGTTCCCCAAAGGAAGTTTATTAGCAGGCAGAGAATGAATGTTTGGCAGGCAATGACTATGCCCATGTCTGTATGGGACTCTTGTTAGTGTTTTAACTCTGAGCTGTAGTCATCACTATGCTCAGTGGCAGTGTAGCTCACTAACAGCAAAAAGATCTACCCTCCTTATAATACCTCCTGTTTTTCTACTATGTTTCATTTCCTGTTGTTAAGGATTTTATTCACATGTAGCTTTCTGCTTTTCTTTGAGAGTTTAGCTGTTCTAGACCTTCTGTAATTTTAAAAACATGAATTAAATGCCTGGCCTATTTGTAAAGATAGGAAAAACCCAAAGTGGTTTTTTTCCTCCTATTCTCACACCACTCGCTACAATACTTCTGACACCAGATGTGTGAGGCTTTCTCCTACATGCCAAGCAGCTCTCTAGCAGACACCAGCTAGGTGTCCTCTAGTTCATACAAGACTGCCCCTCAGTTTTGATGCTACTTATAAGTCCCACGTTGTGACCTGACCTCCATTAGACTGACTGTAATTTAGGTTCCCATGGTTCTTCTTAAATTTGATTAATTTGGTAGCATAGCTTATAGAAGTCAGGGAAACTTACTTTTCATTTAACCGTTGGAATTTTTTACTAACACTCACAGTTGCGAGTTATAAAGTATATTACAAGTTACAAAGTATATTACTTTATAAAGCATAAAGTTATGAAGTATACTACAAAAGATGCAGATAAGCAGGCAGATAGAAGAGATGCATAGAGTGAGATGTAAGCCAAAGGGCATGAAGCTTCCCATACCCTCTCTTGGTGTACCACCTGCCAAGCACCTAAATGTATTCAGCTATCAGGAAACTCATCCAAACTCCTGGCCTTTTGAGTTTGTATGGAGAATTCATTATGTAGGCATGATAGATTATGTCATTGGTTATTGGCTATTGGCAATCAACTCAACCTTCAGTTTGTCTCTCCTCTTGGGAGTTTGGTCTGAATGTTCCAACCTTCTAATCATATAGCCGGCTTCCTTGGCATCAGTCTTCATCATAAGGCTATCCAGGAGCCCACCAAGAATCATCTCATTAGAACAAAAGATACTGCTATTGCTCAGGAGATTCCAATGGATTTAGGAACTCTGTGTCAGGAACTGGAGTGAGAGACCAAATACCAAAACAAAAGATTCTCTTAGTGCCACAGTTGCTCAGGAAATCACAAGAGTTTTGGAGCTCTATATCAGGAACCATGGTCATAGACCAAATAATATATTTGTTGTATCATAATTTTAAGTTTATCCCAGAAACAAGAAGTGCTATAGAGAAGGACAAACTGTAGTTCCTCATCTCTTGAAGCACATATTTTAGTTATTGAAATAATTGCATAGTCACAAAATGTACTGTTTTATAAAGTACCATGCATACAAAGCAGAAATAAAGATTAATTTTCAATAAAGAGATCTAGAAAGTTTTTGTTGTTGTTGTTGTTGTTGTTGTTGTTGTTATTTACTTGTAAGATTTAAGCTGGACTTTGACAGATAAGTAATGGAAGTAAAGCCCTTCCATGACATGAGAGTAGCCCAAGCAAAGGCACAGAAAAGATCCAGAATGGATTTGAAGGTAGAGAAAAGTGGAGTAGTTAAACCATAATCTCTGTGTGAGTTTCTGTAGTAAAAAGTTAAGGTATGGTATACATTAGGTATAGGTAAAATTTGTGAACATGACTGAGCAGCTTGGGTATGTGTGTGTGTTGAGTAAATGGCAGAGGTGTCCCAGGAGAACAGTATAGTTGGTTTTGTGTTAAGAAGGTAATTGGAGCTGGGGGTGGTGGTGCATGCCTGTAATCCCAGCAACTTGGGAGATTGAGGCAGGAGGATCGCAAGTTCGAGACCAGAGGCACAGAGGCAGTCTGTGTAATTTAGCGAGACCCTGTCTCAAAAAGTTAAAAAAAAAAAAAAATTGGGCTGGGAGTGCAGCTCTGTGGTACAGCACTTTCAAAACATGCGAGTGAGGCCCTGGGTTCAACCTTCAGTACCGAAAAAATAATAAAAATAAAATAAATTGAGGTAGGATAGCTTTCAGGGTGTAGCAGGAAAAAAAATTGGTTATACTTGTTTGGAGGAGAAACTCAGCCCTTAAACTAAGAGAATGGTAAAAATAGATGGAGGTAAGGGATGTTAGAGAAATAGTATATATAGCATTTGGAGTGGGTAAAAGAAGGGGTGAAAAGATTATAAGATTTGGGACATGAGCAGTTGATCCTGGAGGAATCACAAGTATTTTACAAAAAGAAGATAATTATATTTGTATTTCAGATACTTGTTGAACCTACAGGTCAAGATGTCTGGCTGACAACTAACTCTATAAAAGCTGTCCTGCATTTTGAAGGAAGGAATAGAAAAATATGGGGTCTGTATTTTAAGAAAGTGTATAAGAGAGAGCTTACAGAGAAACTTAAGTGGAAAATAACTCTTCCTTACTAGATCAGAGTTTATAGTCTTGGCTATGATGTCATGTGAGTGCCAATTATACATAGATACATATGAGATCACATTTTGTGTCTGTCATAATTATATTTTAGTCTGATTATAAAAATATGGGGGATGATAAAATACTAGTGGAAAAAAATCCTTCGTTTTATAACTTAGAAGTACTGTTCACTGATCAGTTTGTGTATGTTTTTATATATCTCATAAATACATAGTAACATTTACTGATCTCTTATGTCAGGCACTATTCTAAGCATTTTATATTAATTAGCTCATTTAGTTTACAAATGACATTTTAAGGTAGGTACTATTTTCCCCAACCTTATATATAGGGAAATTGAAACATGAGAGGTTAAGACTTTGACCAATTCTTCCTGATTAGGAGATGATAAAAGCCAGATCTTTGTGCGGTTTCTAAACATTTTTCTGTTAGAAACCGTGCTGCAGAAAATAAACAAGTGTGTGTGTCACAAAACATTAAAAAAAAAAAAAAGCTAAATCTTATTTTCCTCATCCTTATACTGTAACTATCCTCCTATGTCTCTCACAGACTAAGCTAACACAGTTATCCTTTCTTATTACCATTCTCAGTATGAAGTGCTGAAACTGAAAGGTCGATAGGATTCTTAAGGGGGAAAAAAACAAAACAAAACAAAACAGGAAAGGACTCCTTTCCCATTTGGCCCTTGCTACGTACTAACCAGTTAGATTCAAATAATGCACTTTCTTTTGCTAACCAGACTGTAACTTGTTAATTGAATTGAGAATATGTAGGATGTGTACACAAACACAAACACACCCTCTCTCTCAACAAAATTGTTGTTATAGTTTTTTATCATGAACATTTCCTCATTTATTTGGACTCAAATCTACCCAATTTTTGTCAAATTTAAACCTGTGTGTTATGGCTGCCTATGAATGTTATGTATAAATTTTATCTTTGAATATAGGTGAACACACTAACTTATTTGGCTCAAAAAAGATGGCAGGGATTCAGAAAATATTGCTGTTTCTGCTACTGTCTTATAATACTAAAAATGAGCCAGTGCATTTAAGTTTTAGTATTACATATTAGAAATTTAATCCCTAGTTGCTGAAATGGTAATCCTAATTGAATGCCTGCATTTTCAGAAAGATGTGCCGGATGGGGTAAAAGAGCTATCTGAAGGTTCAGAAGAAAGCAGTGATGGTCAGTCAGATTCTCAGAGTTCTGAGAACAGCAGCAGCAGCAGTGATGGTGGCAGCAACAAAGAGGGAAAAAAGAGCAGGTGGAAAAGGAAAGGTAAATCTATCTGATCCTTCGATAAAATACTGAGTGCTGTGGGTCACTTTTTCATGTTGGTTGGTTGGTTGTCTTTTCTCAGACCCAAGGCCAGTCCAGTTTTTCCCTGTTACTGTCTAGATCGCTTGCAGCCAATCTTGGAAGCTAAGCAGGGTTGGGCCTGGTTAGTACTTGGATGGGAGACCGCCTGGGAACACCAGGTACTGTAGGCTTGGGAGACGGACCTGGCAACCTGCTCCCCCCAATCAATCCGCCATTGAAAACCCTGTGAACAGCAGAGAAGCACTGAAAATAGTGTTTCCCCTGTTGTATGTGAGGTTGTTATGAGTCGGATACCAACTCAATGGCACCTGACAACAACAACTCTCTAGATCAATACTTGCCAGAAGTTTGCTGTAGTGATGGAAATGTGTTGGTACTGTCCAGCACAACACAGTATTCACTACTTACATGGAACTATTATGCCTAATGTTACTAAGGAATTTCTTTTTAAAAATAACTGTGTTAAGACAGTTTTAGGTTCATAGCTAAACTGAGTGCAATGTATAGATATTTCCCACATACTCATTACCCCTACACATACATAGCCTTACCAATTTCAGTATTCCACACCAAAGTGGTATATTTGTTAGAGTTTGTGGACCTACATTGGTATGTCTTTATCACCTAGATTCCATAGTTTACATTAGAATTCAGTCTTGATGGTATACATTCTAAGGTTTTGGACCAATATTAATGTATAAAGACATGTGTTCTCTATTAGAATATCATACAGAGTTATTTCATTGCTGTTAAAATCCTATGTACTCTGTCTGTTCAATGCTCCCTAATAACTGCCGGCAACTCCTGATCTTTTTACTGCCTTTATATTATAGTTTTACCTTTTCTGGAATGTCATATAGTTGGAACCTTTTCAGGTAGGCATCTTTCACCTACTAATATTGGTTTGAGGTTCTTCCATGTCCTTTCATAGATCAATGACTCATTTCTTTTTAGTACTAAATGGTATTCCTTTGGTGTGTGGGGGGGGTTGGTACTGTGGGTTGAACCTAGGGTCTCGTGCTTGCATGCTTTTTGCAAGTGCTGTACCACTGAGCTGCACCTCCAGCTCTTTTTTTTTTTTTTTTTTTTTTTTTTTTTTTTAACTTTTTGAGACAGGGTCTCGCTAAATTATGCAGACTGTCTCTGGTCTCAAACTTGCTATCCTCCTGCCTCCGCCTCCTGAGCTGCTGGGATTACAGGTGTGCGCTACCATGCCCAGCTGGTATTCCATTTATTTGATATACCACAGCTTAAACATTCTCTTAGTGAAGGAAATGTTGGTTGCTTCCATGTTTTAGCAGTTATGGATAAAACTAATGTAAACTTCCCTGTGCAGTTTTTGTGTGGGCATATGTTTTCAACTCCTTTGGGTAAATACCAAGGATTGTGCTTGCTGGATAAGAGTATATTTAGTTTTATAATAAACTGCTAAACTGTCTATCGAAGTGGCTGTTATTAATTTACATTTCCACTAGCAGTAAATCAGTATTCCTCTTAGTTTACATCCTCACCAGTATTTTGCTCTGTTAGTGATCTGGATTTTGCCCATTGCAATAGATACACACTGGTATCTCATTGTGTTTTAATTTGCATTTTTCTTATGACATGTGACATGGAACATCTTTATGTTCTTTGGTGAGATGTCAGTTCTGGTGTTTGGCCTATTTTTATCAGTTTTTTTTTTAATTGAACTTTAAGGGTTCTTTATTTTTGGTGATAGTCTTTTCTTATATATGTCTTTAGCATATATTTTCTCTAAAACTAATGGCTTTTTATTCCCTTGTCAGTTTCTTTCCTCAGAGCAGAAGTTTTTAATTTTAATTAACTTCAGTTTATCAGTTATTCCTTTTGTGGATTTTGTCTTTGGTGTTTTATCCAAAAAGTCGCCACCAAACCCAGTCACCTAGGTTTTCTCTTGTTACCATGTAGGAGTTTTATAATTTTGTGTTTTGTATTTAAGTCTGTGATCCATTTTGGGTTAATTTTTGTGAAGAGCATGAGATGTGTGTCTAGATTCACTTTATTTGCATATGGATATCCAGTTAAAAACTGAATTTTTAATTTTAACTTAAATTTGAAGAGCTAAATGTATTAGAAAACATTCCGAAGTTTTACTTTGGTTTGTTCTTAGCTCTTGACCACCCATAACCTGTTTTGTTTTGTTTTGTTTTGTCTTGTTTGTGCTGGGGTTGAACCCAGGGCCTCACGCCTGCATGTTTTGCAAGTGCTGGACCACTGACCTGCGCCCCCCCGTCCATTTTTTTTTACTTTTTGAGACAGGGTCTCACTAAGGTACGCAGACTGCCTCTGGTCTTGAACTCGCCATCCTCCCGCCTCCACCTCCAGAACCGCTGGGATTACAGGCGTGCGCCACCACGCCTGACACCATAACCCATTTTTTGGAGGGGAGGGGAATTACAGGTGTGTGCCACCATAGTCAGTCAGCTGGCTTTGTTTTTGTTGTTGTTTGGATTTTTGTTTGTTTTGAGACAAGGTCTCACTATGTTTCCCAGGTTGGCTTGGATCTTACTATGTAGTTCAGGCTGGCCTCAAACTCAAGATCCTCCTGTCTCACTCAACCTTCTGAGTGCTGGGCTCTCAGATGTGTGCCACCACAACTGGCTATCCATTTCCTTTTAAAACTTTGATGTTATTTACTGATCTAATTCCCTCTTCTAAACTTTGAGCACTTCCTGCTCTAACAGCTCTCTCTTTACTAGGAAAATAATGTTTTCCATTTCTACTGGCAGTTGTCAAATTTAGTCTTCTTGTCTTTGCTCTCATCCCGTTTGGTGTCTGTTTCATAAGCTTTCTTTAGGAGTAATGTCTGCATTGCATCAGGTTCCCTGGAGGGGCTTTTCCAATTAAAAATAACTTTTTATTACGTATTCCTGCTAATTATTCTGTAGCTTCTTGCTTGAGTCTAATTGAGAAAGAAAAATCTTTTATTTTTTTGGAAATTTTTAATGTACACCTTAATATGATTCATTCTGACATGCTTTTCATTGTGACATTTCCATATATGTATTTTGATGTACATTATTCATATGGGTTCCCTCTTTCCCTCCCATATGCTTCCCCCCCTCCCGCCCTCCCCATCTAAGTCTTCTCTATAGAAAGAAAAATCTTTTTATCCCAATAGTTATAATTTGGGGCTGGGGTTTAGCTCACTTGGTAGAGCGCTCCTCTGCACTCTTTGAGGACCCCAGCACTGCAAAAATGGAAGAAAGATGTGGCAATACATTCCCAAGGCCATCCCAAAATAATCAGCTCTTGAAAACCCTGTCTGGGTCGCTAGGCGTTGGACATGACTCATTGACACTTAACAACCACAACATATCAGAAAAATAGTTCAGATCCATTACCACACATGTATTGATGTATTTGCTTCCCTTGAGAGAATTGGGATACCTGGTGGCTTCATCTGTGCTCTCTGGTATACCTACTACATGTACAGTTTGGGCAAACTTTGTTATGAGAGGATCTTAGCTTTAAGTTCCCAAACACTTGGAGAGCCACCCAGACTTCAGTTGTTAGGGATAAATGGGATGAAAGGAAGACAAAGTGGGGGCCTCTGATCAAAATTCTCGATGCATAGTTTTAAGGGTTTTCCTGTTACAAAGGAGATGTGGTCCAGGGCCGTCTGTTCTGCAGTCTATTAAGCACCTGTTTTTAGAAAGGAAAGGCCAAAAATGAATAGGGCTTTGTCTTTTTCCCTCCATCTCCCCAGTTTAAACATTTCTTTGTAAGTTTGGAAATTGTAGATCTGAATTTAGGAACCAAGCCAAGTCATCAGATGGGAAACAGCAAGACTTACATTTTTCTGGATGGGATTGGAAACAGAGAAAAGTATTAAAGGAGGCCAATCTAGTAAACTGGGAACAAAATTATTGTCTAGGAATACACTTGGGATTCCTTGCTTTTTAAGAGGCACATATGCTACAGAAGTTGCTTTCTTCTGGGGTTTTTGTTGTTTGTTTATTTGTTTTCAGTAGTAGGGGGTTGAGCCCAGGGCCTCACATATACTTTGCAAGTACTGTACCACTGAGGTGCACCCTCTAGCCCCTTTATTATATTTGATTTTAAGACAGGGTCTCACTAAGCTACTCTGGCTGCCTCTGGCTTTGAACCTGTGATCCTCCTGCTCCGCCTCGTGAGTCACTGAGATTGCAGGCATGTTGTGCCGCCATGCCCAGCCTCACAAGCTGTTTAGTAGCTCTTGTCATTGCTTGTTGTTGTTGTTAGGTGTCGTCGAGTCGAGTCCGACTCATAGCGACCCTATGTATAGCAGATGGAAACACTTGCCGATTCTGCGCCAGGCAAACCATCTTATTTATGCTTAAGCCCATTGTTGCAGACACTGTGTCAATCCATCTGGTGGAGGGTTTTCCTCTTTTGCGTTGACCTGCCACTCTCCCAAACATGATGTCCTTCTCCAGGGATTGTTCTCTCCTGACCACATGTCCTAAATATGTAAGACGCAGTTTGCCCATTCTTGCTTCCAAGGAGCACTCTGGTTGCACTTCTTCTAGGACAGATTTGTTGGTTCTTTTGGCAGTCCATGGTATATTCAATAGACATCTCTAGCACCACAATTCAAAAGCATCAATTCTTTTTCTGTCTCTCTTGTCCAGTGTCCAGCTTTCACAACCATATGATGCCACTGAAAATACCATGGCATGAGTCAGACGCACCTTCATCTTCGATGTGACATCTTTGCTTTTCAAAACTCTAAAGAGATCTTTTGCCACAGCTTTTCCTAGAGCAATGCGTCTTTGGATTTCTTGACTGCTGCTTCCACGAATGTTGATTATAGAGCCAAGCAAAGCAAAATCTTGGACAACCTCAATCTTTTCTCCATTTATTGCGAAGTTGTGTGCTGACCCAGTTGTAAGGATTTTTGTTTTGTTGATGTTCAGTTGTAACCCATATTGAAGGCTATGATCTTTGATCATCAGTAAATGTTTTAAATCCTCTTCACTTTCAGCAAGCAGAGTTGTGTCATCTGCATAACGCAGGTTGTTAATGAGTCTTCCTCCAATCTTGATGCCGTGTTCTTCCTCATAAAGTCCAGTTTCTCGGATTATTTGCTCAGCATATAAATTGAAGAGATAGAGTGAAAGAATACAGCCCTGATGCACACCTTTCTCAACTTTAAACCACTCAGTGTTTCCTTGTTCTATTTGAACAACTGCCTCCTGGTTCATGTACAGATTTCTCATGAGCACAATTAGGTGTTCTGGTATTCCCATTTTCCAAAGTGTTATCCATAATTTGTTGTGATCCACACAATCAAATGCTTTTGCGTAGTCAATAAAACATAGACAGACATCTTTCTGATATTCTCTGCTTTCAGCTAATATCCACCTGACATCAGCAATGATATCCCTAGTTCCCCGCCCTCTTCTGAATCCCGCTTGATTTTCTGGTAATTCCCTGTCTATATGCTGCTGCAGTCGCTTCTGAATGATCTTTAGTAGAATTTTGCTGGTGTGCGATATTAATGATACTGCCTGATAGTTCGCATATTCAGTCGGATCCCCTTTTTTGGGAATAGGCACAAATATGGATCTCTTCCAGTCAGTTGGCCAAGTAGCTGTTTTCCGAATCTGTTGGCATAAACATGTTAACACCTCCAGTGCTGCATCTGTTTGTTGAAACATCTCTATTGATATCCCATCAATTCCTGGAGCCTTATGTTTTGCCAGTTCTTTCAAGGCAGCTTCCACTTTGTCCTTCAACACCATTGGTTCCTCTTCGTATGCAACCTCTTGGAATGGTTGGTCATCTACCAACTCTTTCTTGTATAACGACTCTGTGTATTCTTCCCATCTTCTTTTGATGTTTCCTGGATCATTTAATATTTTCCCTGTAGAATCTTTCACTACTGCCACTCAAGGCTTGAATTTTTTCTTCACTTCCTTAAGCTTGAGAAACACAGAGCGGGTTCTTCCCTTTTGGTTTTCTGCCTCCAGTTCCTTGCACATGTCATTATAATATTTGTTTTTGTCTTCTCGAGCTGCCTTCTGAAATCTTCTGTTTAGTTCCTTAACTTCCTCATGTCTTCCTTTTGCTTAAGCTGCTCAGAGTTCAAGGGCAAGGTCCAGTGTCTCTTTTGACATGTAATTTGGTCTTTTCTTTTTTTCTTGTCTTTTTAAGAACTTTTTTCTTCCTTCTTGAATGATATCTTTTATGTTATGCCACAACTCTTCTGGTCTCCTATCATTTGTGTCTAATGCATTAAACCTATTTTTGAGGTGGTCTCTGAACTCAGGTGGGATATACTCAAGGTCATACCGTGGCTCTGGTTTACTTGTTCTTATTTTCTTCAGCTTCAGTTTGAACTTGCATATGAGAAGTTGATGGTCTGATCCACAGTCAGCATCTGGTCTTGTTTTGACATTTTGTACAGAGGTTTTCCATCATCTTTCCACATATGTAGTCAGTTTGATTCCTGTATGTTCCGTCTGGTGAAGTCCATGTGTATAGTCTCTGTTTATGATGTTGAAAAAATGTATTTGCAATGAAAAGGTCATTGGTCTGACAAAATTCTATCATGCGATCTCCAGCTTCATTTCTGTCACCAAGACCATATTTTCCAACTACTGAGCCTTCTTCTTTGTTTCCAACCTTTGCGTTCGTCACCAGTGATTATCAGTATGTCTTGATTGCATGTTTCATCTATTTCAGATTGCAGAAGCTGGTAGAAGTCTTCCTTTTCTTCATTTGTGGCCTTACTGGTGGGTGCATAAATTTGAATAATAGTCATATTAACTGGCCTTCCTTGTAGGTGTATGGATATTATTCTATCACTGACAACATTGTATGTCATGACAGATCTTGAAATGTCTTTTTTGATGATGAATGCAACCCCATTTCTCTTTAGTTTATCATTCCCAGCATAGTAGGCCATATGATTGTCTGACTCAAAATGGCCTATGCCAGTCCATTTTAGCTCACCGATGCCTAGAATGTCAATGTTTATGCGCTCCATTTCTCTTTTAACGGATTTCTAATTTTCCTAGATTCATACTACATACATTCCATGTTCCAATTATTAATGGATGTCATTGCTTAGTTACCAGTATTTTCTGCCCAGAACCAATGGTTATTAATAGCTGCTCTAAGAATTTGACATAAAGGTATTATGATTCAATAGGAAATCATAGAAGCCCATCATCAGTAGCTTAATATGTAGATTTGAACAGTATAACTTGTGTATATTCTGCGTAAAAGTAGGCGACATTAGCAGCAAAGTAATATCAAGTTCAGAATCGTTGTAGAACTGCCTTTGATTCATTTCTCTTCTAGAAATCACAGTATTGGCTATTTGTCTGTTCAATACAGTAAAATATGATGTTCTCTAAAGTTCTCTTCGAGTTTTAGATAGTCTGTAAAGGTGAGAGGAGAATGGCTTGGAAGATCAAGTGGGAGGAGCTTATGAGGTCACATGTAACTTGTGTATACTTAAGCAGCTCTGATATTCTCAGGAAATGGATACTTGCCAAGCTACCAGTAATAAATAATGATTTAGTCTCTCATACATACACTGTGCATCTAAGTTTTCTAGGTACATATTACATGTTTATGAATGTTTTTATAGTTCAGTGGAAATTAGTGGGATAGATTTGTAGCCAGCAGTGATGGTAGCAGCATGCAACAAGACAGTTCTCCATCAGTTGCAATTATCAATAAAAGTAAAGCAAACTAATTTGTCCTATTCCTTTTTCTTATTTAGGGCTTTTAATCTTAATCTGATATCACTTTATTGTAAATGCATTGTAAGACAGGAAGAACATTGAGATAGAATCAAAACCCACTTCCTTTTGTGTACAAAAATAAAGAGCCAACAGCAAAACTGATACTTCTAGTTGGAAATCGATAGACACTTGCTTGATATATGTATACCTTTTAGCCAAAGAGGAACAGAGACTAGAACTTTGAAGCTCCGTCCATTATTAAAACTAGCTTATAGATTTCTATGTAAAAAAGGGGGAAAATTAAAACTTTATAGTTTTGATTCTTAGTTTTCAGACAGGAAGCAATGTTCAGAGAAGAACTTTATGGAATTCTAAGCCAAGGTAAGATGGGGGAACTCCAGAAAAATGATTATTAAACTCAGCTATTTCTGTTGCCTTTTTATTATCATAGGTAAGTGAAGTCTCTGCCTTTTCCCAAAAATAAATTATAAATACTATAGTATGAAGCAGCTGCAGGAGTATTTACTTCTCATAGAGAAAAATTTTGTTAATTTGGTCTGCTTTTGGTATCTTAAGAAAAAAAAAATCAGCTATGTGAAATATTCCTTTCCGCTGCAGAGAATCACTGTTTCCAGGAGCATGCAATGATATTAATTTTACTGCTTGTGCAGAAGTACTTCAAATTAGGAAATTGATAACACTGATAAGTTATTTAAAATAAATAGACCTACCTGCTCTCTAACATCATTTCTGTCTATTTGAAGTTACTGAATGGGAAAGATATTTCCTTTCAAAAATATCGTGGGAACAAAATTAGGTGGGAAGACTTTTAGGAAATGTTCTCTTTTCTTTGTTGGTGGTGGCTGAGTTGAAAATTTGAGCTCTATCTTATATTAAAGATGGTCATGCTATTAGGACTTAGAGAGTGAGGGCAGCCAGAAGCAAGGATGGTGCTCAGGTATGGCATTCCTGTTTTGTTTAGGGGACTCTTTGAATATAATCAAGAACTACAGCCTGTTCACTTTGGACTAGGCTGCACATAGTGTGGGAAAAAGAGATTAGAACTAAAACAGGTTTCTTATTTCTAGAAATGAAATTCTTCTAAAGAGATTTCTCCAAAGGAAGTCTTTTAGAATAAAACCTCTTCCTTAAGAGATGTCATATGGTTTTTAAATATTAAAACAATTTTCAAAATTCTAGTTATTAGTCCTTTATCACCCTTGCAACTATACATAAACCGTGAAGTTTCAGTTTTGTGTTATTGCTCCAGTATTTCTTATAGTCTCTCTAATAACTTCTCAGAAGCCCACTGAATGTCTTCAGCAGAAAGTAAAGTTTTTAGTCAAATTTTTACTAAAACTATAATTTTGTGCTCCTAATATTAATACTGGGATTTAGCTCAGTTGGTAGAGCGCTGCACTGCAGTCTCTGAGGTCCTGAGTTCAATTCCCAGCACCGTAAAAATGGGAGAAGGACCTGGCAATCTACTCCCAAGGCAATCCCGAAATAGCCATTGAAAACCCTATGAGGGTCGCTATGAGTTGGATACCGACTTGATGGCACCCAACAACAACAACAATATTAATAGTTCATATCTTTTTCACTTTGTTCAACTTTATAGTCATATGTGGAAATGGAAAATTCTTAATGCTTTCATGTATCTGAAAAGTATATTACCTTCTGAGTTTATATGTAGTGGGTGAAATATAAATATCCAGCTACGTGAAATTTCTTTAGTAAACTATGTAAAATGACTTGAGTGAGCCTGAAGTTCTAAAAGGTGTGCTTTAATTTTTTCCTGAAAACAATATTATAGTTTTAAAAATTATCTACCTACTGGATTTGGGTTGGTTAGTTTGCTTTTTAAAATCATATAATGCTAGCTGCTGGGCTGGGATTTAGCTCAGTTGGTAGAGCGCTGCGCTGCAGTCTCTGAGGTCCTGAGTTCAATTCCCAGTACCGCAAAATGGGAGAAGGGCCTGGCAATCCATTCCCAAGGCAATCCCGAAATAGGCAGCCATTGAAAACCCTATGTGGGTCGCTATGAGTCGGATACCAACTCGACAGCACGTAACAACAACAACAACGCTAGCTGCTAATCTTTTGGTCAGAATTTTTAGTCTTTTGTTAGGTCTATGTATGTATGAAAGAAAGCACTTTTTTTCCTAATCACTAAAAAATACGTTCTTTTTGTTGTTGTTGTTGTTTTGGTTTTTTGAGACAAGGTTTCGCTGTGTAACCCTGTCCTAGAGCTCACTACATAGATCAAGCTATCCTTGAACTTGAGTCCATCCTTTTGCCTGTGTTTCCCAAGTGCTGAGATTACAGGCATGTGCTGCCACACCTGGTTGAAAAAATACATTCTTAAATAAGAATTTTTAAAAAAATCTGTTGAGCAAACCACATTGTAGAACAAATCAGGTTATTATCTTGAAAAGTATTGTTTATTAGTTTATTTACAACCAAAGTAACATCTCTGTTTAAATTTCTTGCTACACTCATTCTTTGTCCAGTATGTGCTATTTGCCAAGTATTCGTGAAAGACATGAAATGAAGTGCAGGCTCCCACCCTTAAAGTTCTGTCAGCGTGTCTAGCGGTATTGAGGGGAAGAGGCAGATGACCAACAAATGACCTAAGTCAGATGTGTTTATATTTATCCTATTATGACAGCATTGGGACAGGGATACTAAGTTAACTTTACCTAGATTACTATTGTATGAACTATGGAAAGCTTTTTTTTTTGTGGTACTGGGGGTTGAACCCAAGGCCTTGTGCCTGCATGCTCTGCAAGTGCTGGACCACTGAGCTGCACCTCAGCCCATTTTTCTTTTTACTTTTTGAGACAGGGTCTCACTAAGTTACGCAGACTGCCTCTGGTCTCGAACTTGCGATCCTCCCGCCTCCGCCTCCGGAGCCGCTGGGATTACAGGCGTGCGCCACCACGCCCAGCTAGAAAGTTCTTAATGTTCTTTCCTTCAGGATTTTATTTCTAGGGAAGACAGGATGTATCAAGGAAAGAGAACAAATATAAAAGCAAGAAGGTAGGAATGTGTACATTATTTTCAGAAAGCCAATGGAAGATAATTTTGGTTGGGAGAAAGAATTTGTAAAAGAAAAGAAAATATGGTTCAGACTATTAATCTTTATTGCAAGAATCATTATTTATACATTGTTGGTGTACGCAAAGTAATTTCTTAGGAAAGTTAAGGTATGAATTGGAAAAAAAAGATGATAATACTGGCGACTCACATTTTATTGGCTATATCTCAGGAGGAATGAGATTCTTTATAGAGAAATTTTTTTTTTTTTTTTTTTTTTTTTTTTTTTGACAGGTTCTCACTATGTAGCACAGGCTATCCTGGACCTTGCTTGTAGTCCAAGTCCAGGCTTGTAGTTCCAAGTCCAGGCTGGCCATGGACTTGGAACCTCCTGCCTCAGCCTCCTTAGTGTTGGGGATCATGGGTGCACCACCATGCCCAGCTTCATAGAGCTTTTTCTGTTGATTTCATCTTGTCCATTAAGTATCTGAATTAATAGGAGAGCTCTTTGTTTTTCTAGTCATTAGTGTTTAAGCTAGTTTGATTTATTTCTAATCACTGGTATATAGGTTACTAGAATTCATTTCCATTTTACTGTTGAAAGTCATTTGTTGTGGATAGTGGATCTGAAAATATCGAAGTGTTTGTTTTAGGCTTTTATATTTAACTGTGCTGCAGATCAGTTTGTGGGTCACATTTGAAGAGTATAAAAAGTATATGAGTTGAAAGAACAGTGGATGTGGAGGCTGGGGAAGGGGGAGAGGGAGGAGAAATAAAGTAGGTAGGAAAAGGGAGAGGAAAATCTCAAAATATATGTTACAACTATATTACTAGATGGGAAATATGGTGCTATAAAATATGTAGGTTGCTGAATTTGTAAGCAGAATTGATGTAATAATTGCATAATGGATATAGCAAAAGTCTTACTATTCTGTACCCCACCAACATTTATAAATAAACTTTAAAAATGTATATGTGTGGAAAGGTACTAACTTCCATTTTTAAATTTAAAAACAAAAATACATCTTTTACATCTGGGATCTTGCTGTGCTGCCCAGGCTGATGTTGAACTCATGGGCTCAAGAGATCTTCCTGCCTCAGCCTCTCAAGTACGTGGAGTTGACTACAAGCATGCCACCAGGCCCAGTGAGTTTGATTTTTAATGGAGGAAAAAATGTTAAATTACCCTCTCTTTGAATTGAGCACAGAAAGTAAATCTACCTGCACAAGTAAATAATTGAATATAATGGTCCTCTGCCAGCAGTGCAAAGACAGCTTGCCATCTTCCAGTAACTACTCATCCTTCAAGTAACCATTGCCCGTTTCTTACCAGTTATGAAAATTAGCTCAAAATGAATTAAAAACTTAAATGTAGGACCTGAAAGTAGGAAACTACTGGAAGAAAACAGAAAATGCTTCAGAACATGGAATAGGCAAAGATTTTTTTGATGAGACTTCAAAAGCAGAAATTAACAAATGTGATTACCTCAAACTAAAAAAGCTTCTGCATAGCTGGGGCTAGCAACACATGCCTGTATTTCCAGCACTTCAGAGGCTGAGGCAAAAGGATCTTGAGTTTGATGCCAGAATGAAGTATGTAGCAAGACTGTAACTCAAGATAAAATGAAATAAAATAAAATAAGTTTTGCACAACAGGATCATCAGAGTGAAGGGACAACCTAAAGAATAGTGGTGCCTTGGTATTCAAACTGCTCTGTACATGAACATTTTGGTCCTAATATTTTTGAGAGAATTCTGGGTTGGTGCTTGACCACTTGCTTGGCAATTAACAACCATGCTAAAAACCTGTATGAGATGTCCTGCTTATCTGTGATGCTTCTAGGTGAAAACAAAGAGGAAAATATCACTTTGTACCTTGATTTCAAATAGTAAAGATGTATCCTGGTGCTATATCCATGATCTGTTCGTGTTTTTTTGTTGCTGTTGCTTTTCAGATGTACCGTATGTTCATCATTGCACCCAAGAAACTGTCTAGTGTTAAAAGTGAAGGAAAGAGAAAAACAGTAATAACAACTGTTGAATTTAAAAAAGAACTTATTGCTAAGAATGTGACTGGCATTTGTATGTCTGAATTAGCCATTCATTGGTGCCAGAACCATTCATTGGTGGTCTAGTTTCAAGGTACCACTGTATTTACAAGCTATCTGGCAGGGAGTAAATACCCAGCATAGATCTGAAACTTTTAAAACTCAATAGCAAAATAGCAGGTGACCCAGTTAAAATTAGGCAGTACACCTACATAGACATTGGTAAAAAGAAGACATGCCTAATGACCAACAAGCATACGAAAAAATGCTCAACATTACTAATGAACAGAAATGCAAATCAAAACCAGAATGAAGCAGGGCCTGGTGCCTATATTCCCAGCACTTCAAGAGGTGGAGACAGGAAGATCATGAGTTTGAGGCCAGAGATAGCCTGTGAAACTTAGTGAGACCCTGTCTCAAGGTAAAAATAAAGAATGAATTAGGGGATGCAGCCCAGTGGTAGAGCACTTGCAAAGTGTGTATGAAGCCCTGGGTTCAACTCCGAAGTACTGGAAAAAAAAAAGTGTTGGTGAATTTGATGGGAACATAACTTAGCATAGCCATTATGGAGAACAGTTTGGAGGTTCCTCAAAAAATTAAAAATATGCCAAATGCTGAGGTGCATGCCTATAATCCCAGGGACTTGGGAGGCTGAAGTAAAAGGATCTGTAGTTCAAGGCCAGAGGCAGGCTATGCAATTTAGCAAGACCTCAATGTAAAGGGATAAAGGGGGAAGAGGATAATTTCCATATAAATAATGCAGCTTCAGGAGTACATGAAAAAAATTGGTGACTATAACCTATAAATGCATATGAGTTTTACAATATATTAATCAAAAGATTCTGTAAACTTTGTAAGTTGATGAAAGTGTAACCAAAAGAGATGTAATAGTTGCACAATGGAAAGAGCATATGCCATATTACTCTGTACGGCACCAACATTTATCAATAAAGGGAAAAAAGGAAAAAAAAATTAGCAAGACCTTGTCTCAAAATTTAAAAAGCAGTCATTTTTCCTGGTACTGGGGGGTTGGACCCAGAGCCTCATGCATGCTAGGCAAGTGTTCTACCACTGAGCTGTACTCCTGGCCCCCTTTTTATTTTTTATTTTGAGACTGAATCTTGCTAAATTGCACACGCTGCCAAGTTTTAAAATGCAGTTTAGTGATACAGTACTTCCCCAGCATGCATGAAGCCCTGGGTTCAGTCTCCTAAGTTTAAAAAGTAACTACTCTCCTGACTTCTGTCAATATAGAATCATTTTTCTTTTTTTCATTTTTCTTTTCTTTCTTTTTTCTTTTTCTTTTTTGTTTGTTTGTTTGTTGTTTGTTTTTGAGACAGGGCTTCACTATGTATCTCATGCCTCAAATTCCCACCTATCCTTCTGGCTCAGCCTTCCAAGTGCTGGGATTCGAGGCCTATGCCACCACACCTGGCCTATTTTAAAATTTTATTAGATTATAGTATATATTAACTGAAATGTACTTGACAACAATCATAAATATACAGCTTGTTGAATTTTTGCAAGTGCTACAGCACCTTGAACCAGCAGACAGGTGAAGAAGCAAAATGGTGCCCTGGGAATCCTTGTTCTCCCCACTCTTGTCCCTTTTGGGTATACCCTGTTGCCCCAAAAGAACTGATAACAACCTGTGATGGCATAGATGAGATTTGTTTGGAACAAAATAGACTCCAGAGATAGTTTTTAAAACATATTTAAATCAAATCATATTTACATATTTTTTTCTTTTTGCTAAAGTAATGTTTGTAAGAATCTTCTATATTCTTGTGTATTGTAGTAGATCATAGTTTTTTTTTTTTTTTTTTTTTTTTTTTTTTTTTTTTGAGACAGGGTATCGCTAAGTTACGCAGACTTCTCTGGTTTCCAACTTGTGATCCTCCCACCTCCATCTCCCAAGCCACTGGAATTACAGGCATGCACTGCCACGCCCGGCCTACTAGATCATGGTTCTTAAAACCATGTATTATTTTATTGTAAAAATACTCATCCCCAAATTTATTTTTTCATTTTGTGAGCATTCGTTTTATTTCTATAAAAGTGTTTTATACTTTTTGTTTGTTTTATTTTGAGACAGCCTCTTGCTGTGTAGCCTAGACTGGCCTGGAACTTCCTGTGTAAGCAAGCTGACCTCATACTAATGTCGATCCTCCTGCCTCAGCCTTCCAAGTGCTGGAATTACTAAGTATATGCCACCATGCCTGGCTTATGCTCATTTCTATTAGGTATGTACTCCAAAGTGATTGACATTAACTCTGTTATGGATTGCCAAGCAAGTTTTCAAAGCAGTTGTACCGCTAGCAATATATGAGGATTCCATTTATTTCACAAGATCACCAGTACTTGGTTATTGTTAACCTTTTTAATTTTAGGCTTCAGTGAGTGTGTAATAGCATCCCATGTGGTTATAAGTTGCATCTGTGATGGCTGATGGAATTGGACTCATTAGTCATTTGAATATCATCTTTTGTGCAATGCGTATTCCATGCCCCATTTTCTATAGATTGGTATTCTTAGTGACTTATAGTTCTTTATATTTCTTTGTAGAACATCTTGTTGTTGTTGTTAGGTGCCGTCGAGTCGGTATCTGACTCATAGCGACCCTCATAGGGTTTTCAATGGATTGCCAGGTACTTCTCCCATTTTTGTGGTGCTGGGAATTGAACTCGGGACCTCAGAGACTGCAACGCAGCACTCTACCAACTGAGCTAAATCCCAGCCCCTTGTAGAACACAGTTATTACAAATAACTTCTCCCTCTCCAGTATGTCCTTTTTTTGAGAAAATCACCTGTCATACTGACATGAAGATTACTTCCTCTGCATGTGCATATATGTGTGCACATTTTAATGAAAATTTTATTGTTTTGTCTTTTACACTGAGATCTATAAGCCACCTGGAATTTTTCAGTATTGTGTAAGATAAGTATCATAACTTTATTCATTTACCTCCATATGGTAGGAACATTTATTTTGAAAAGAAAAGACTTTTGCTGGGTGTGGTGGCACAGGCCTATAATCTCAGCTACATGGGAGGCAGAGGCAGGAGGATTTCAAGTTCAAGGCCAGAGGCAGCCTGCATAACTTAGCGAGACCCTGGCACAAAATAAAATGTGAAAATAGGCTAGGGGTGCAGCCCAGTGGTGGAACACTTTCAAAATATGTGTGAAGGCCTGGGTTCAACCCCTAAGTACTGTTAAAAAAAAAAAAAAGCAAGACTTTTTTCTTTCTCTTCGTTACAGTGTCCTTCATATCACAAATTAGTTGACCACAATTTTATGAGTTGATTTTAAGGCTATTTGTTCCATGTTTCTAAATTCCCCCTCTCCCATCAACCTGTTGGAGAAGTTTGACTTTTTTTGTGTGTGTGTGGTACTGGGGGCTGAACCCAGGGCCTTGTGCCTGCGTGCTCTGCAAGTGCTAGACCTCTGAGTTGCACCCTCAGCCCATTTTTTACTTTTTGAGGCAGGGTCTCGCTAAGTTATGCAGGCTGCCTCTGGTCTCGAACTTGCGATCCTCCTGCCTCCACCTCCCCATTTTCTGGGATTACAGGTGTGTGCCACCGGCTGACTTTTTATATATAGGTTAGATTTTAGGATTCTCAGCTTATACTACTGTGACTTGTGAACAATGGCAGTTTCCTTTCCTCCTTCCCTCTCTTTTGCCTTCCTTCCTTTGCCTGCCCACCTGCCTTCCTGTTGGCCTGCCTGCCTGCCTGCCTTCCTTGCTTCCTTCCTTTCTTTCTTCCTATGTTGTATGATGGTATTATCAACAATCTTTTTCATTCTCTAAGATAAAACTTTTAAATATTGTGCCATTTTAAGAAAGATGTTGGCTGTATAGTAGGCTGTTTGTAGAGACTCTTTATTACATGAAGTTAGTTCCTTTCTGTTTGTAGTGTGCTAAGATTTCATAATGAAACATTTTAAATTTTAACAGTGCTTTTCTTTATTAAGATTACCATATTTTTCTTTATTCTGTTAATACAGTGAATTACATTGATATTACATTTGTTGTGCTTTTTTTTGATATTGTTTGTTTTTTGAAGCCTAACTGATTAAATGTTTAAACCAACTTTAAGTTCCTAGAATAAACCAACCATCATGTTATTAGTTGTATATTGTTGTTAGGTGCTGTCAAGTTGGCTCCAACTCATAGCAACCCTATGTACAGCAGAATGAAACACTCCCTGGTTCTGTGCCAGGCACATGATCTTATTTATGTTTAGGCTCATTGTTGCAGACACTGTGTCAATCCCTATGTTGTTGTTGTTGTTAGGTGCCGTCGAGTCGGTATCCAACTCATAGCGACCCTCATAGGGTTTTCAATGGCTGTTTCGGGATTGCCTTGGGAGTGGATTGCCAGGTCCTTCTCCCTGTCAATCCCTATAGTGAAGGGTTTTCCTTTTTTTTCATTGATCTGCCACTCTCCCAAACATGATGTCCTTATCCAGGGATTGGTCCCTCCTACACATGTCCAAAATAGGAAAGGTGCAGTCTAGCCATCCTTATCTCCAAGGAGCACTCTGGTGGCACTTCTTCTAGGACAGATCTGTTGGGAATTTTTGCAGTTCATGGCATATTCAATATTCGTCTTCTAGCACCATAATTCAAAAGCATCAGTTCTTCTCCTGGCTTCCTTGTTCAGTGTCCAGCTTTCACAACCATATGATGCAACTGAAAATACCAAGGCATGAGTCAGGCGCACCTTCGTCTTTAACGTAACATCTTTACTTTTCAGTACTTTAAAGAGATCTTTTGCTACAGCTTTCACCAAAGCAATGTATGTTTTCAGTTCTTGACTGCTGCTTCCATAGGTGTTGATTGTAGAACCCAGTAAAGCAAAATCAAGGACAACCTCAACCTTTTCTCCATTTGTTGTGAAGTTGCATAATGACCCAGTTGTAAGGATTTTTGTTTTGTTGAAGTTGAGTTGCAATCCATACTGAAGACTATGTTCTTTGATCTTCATCAGTGAATGTTTCAAGTCTTCTTCACTTTCAGCAGAGTTGTATCATCTGCATAATGTAGGTTCTTAGTGACTCTTCCTCCATCCCTGATGCTGTGTTCTTTATAAAGTCCAGCTTCTCAGATTATTTGCTCAGCTTAGAAGTTGAAGAGATATGGTGAAAGGATACAGCCCTGACACACACCTTTCTCTGTTTTAAACCAAGCAGTGTTTCCTTGTTCTGTTCGAACCACTAATCCTGGTCCATGTGCAGATGCCTTATGAATACAATTAGGTGCTCTGGTATTCCCATTCTTTGCAGTGTTATCCATAATTTGTGATCCACACAGTCAAATTCCTTTGTATATTCTTTAAAACATAGACATCTTTCTGATATTCTCTGCTTTTGGCTAATATCCATCTGACTTCAGCAATAATGTCCCTGGTTCCATGCCCTCTTCTGAATTTGGCTTGATTTTTCTGGAAATTCCCTGTCTATATACAGCTGCAGTTTGCTTTTGAATGATCTTTGGTAAATTTTGCTTGCATGTGATATGAATGATATTGTTTGATAGTTTCCACATTCAGTTGGATCCCCTTTCTTGGAATAGACACAAATGTGGATCTCTTCCAGTCAGTTGGTCAGGTGGCTGTTTTCCAAATCTCTTGGCATAAAAATGTTAACACCTCCATTGCTGCATCTGTTTGTTGAAACATCTCTATTTTTATTCCATCCATTCTTGGAGTCTTGTGTTTGACCAATTTCCTCAAAGCAGCTTCTACTTCATCCTTCAATACCATTGGTTCCTGATGATATACTACCCCTTGAAATGGTTGGCCATCTCATGACTCTGTGTATTCCTTCCATCTTCTTTTGTTGTTTCCTATGTCATTTACTATTTTCCCTGTAGAATCTTTCACTATTGCCACATGAGGCTTGAATTTTTTTTCTTTAATTCCTTAAGCTTGAGGAAAACAGCATGTTCTTTTCTTTTGGTTTTCTATCTTCAGCTCTTGGCACATGTCATTGTAATATTTGATTTTGTCTTCTCAAGCTGCCCTTTGAAATCTTCTGTTTAGTTCTTTAACTTCAGCATATCTTTCTTTTTCCTGTAGTTGCTCAACATTCAAGGGCCAGTTTCAGAATCTCTCTCTCTCTTTTGCGGTACTGGGGGTTGAACCCAGGGCCTTGCGCTTGCATGCTCTGCAAGTGCTGGACCACTGAGTTGTACCCTCAGCCCCCGCTTTTTTTTTTTTTTTACTTTATTTGAGATAGGGTCTTGCTAAGTTACACAGACTGCCTCTGGTCTTGAACTTGCGATCCTCCTGCCTCTGCCTCCCGAGCCGCTGGGATTATAGGCATGTGCCACCTCGCTCGGCTCAGAATCTCTTTTGACATGTAATTTGGTCTTTTCTTTTTTCCCTGTCTTTTAAACTACTTTTTGCTTTCCTTATGAATGATGTCTTTGATGTCATGCCACAGCTCCTCTGGTCTTCAATCATTAGTGTCTAATACATCAAATCTGTTCTTGAGGTGGTCTCTGAACTCAGGTGGGATATACTCAAGGTCATACCTTGGCTCTTGTATACTTGTTCTGATTTTCTTCAATTTTAGTTTGAACCTGTCTATGAGAAGTTGATGGTCTGATCCACAATCAGCACCTGGGCTTGTTCTGACATTTGATATGAAGCTTTTCCATTGTTTTTTTTCCACAAATGTAGTCATATACATCCACAGAATCAGTTTGCTAATGTTTTGTTTTTGATATTTGTGTTTTATTGGCAAAGAAGGTTTACACACATTTTTTCCCATGTAGTTTTCTTGCCAAAATTTGGTATTATAAAACAAGTTGGTAATATTTCAGGTTTTGGTTTTCTGAGAGAATTTCTATAATATTGTTAACTTTTTCTTCCTTAAAAAGTCTGGGAAATACCTGGCACGATGGTGCCTTCCCAGTGTTCCAGGAGGCTGAGGCAGAAGATTCAACTTGAATTTGAGGCCAACCTAGGCTACATAACAAGACCCTGTCTAAAAAAAAGTAAAGGAAAGGAAAGAAACAGAGAGTGAGGGAGGATAGGAGGGATGGAGGAAGAAAGAAAGGATAAGGTTTTTTTTTTTTTTAAATATATATTTATTTTATTTTATCATTGTAGTAGTCTTTTTATAGAAAAATGTCTTTGGTCATGCTATGACTGATCAGCTTCCAGAAATTGATTAAGTAATCTTAGAACTTTCTTCAAATAAAAGCCACATTATTTAAAATATTGAAAGTTAAACACTTCAAGAAAAAACACATATTAGATTTTTGTTCTTGGAATACAGATTTACAAATATGAACCTGATACTTCAAATTTTTTTTGCTTTTTTAATGTATGAAAGAATTCAAGAAAAATATATGCTAAATTAACTTTCCATAGATTTACTAAGACAACTGAAAGATGTTTAAAGTCTGTCGTCTCCTGCTAAAATGGGTAAAGAATATCTAATTCTACTTAAAAATATGCAACAGTATTTTAGTTCTTTTTTTTTTTTTTTTTTTTTAAAAAAGAAAGGAAAAGTTTAGGAGAATTCCCCAGTGGAAGCCAACTGGGCTGGACTATTCCTCATAGGGATATTTTACTTCTAGTAATATACACTGATCTGAAGTATATATAGTTCATATGCATGAATGAGAATATGAGTTGGAATAAATTAGAATGCTTTATAATTTCTTGATCTGAGGAAAGCTCTGATTGCCCAAGTAGCACTGCCATAGTTTGTATTCAGTGAATGCTGGGCAAAGTGTTAAGTGCATATCATCTGTATAGCTTTGGAAATTGGCTAAATAAAAGAAAGATGAGTGTTAGGGTTCAAATTTTATCCCCTAAAAAGATAGTTGAAGGTCCTAATCTTTAGAACCTTAGAATGTGACTTTATTGGGAAATAGAATTGTTACAAAGTTAATGAGTCAAGATAAAGTCAAACTAGAGTAGGATAGGACTGGGATTTAGCTCAGTTGGTAGAGCCCCACTCTGCAGTCTCTGAGGTCCAGAATTCGATTCCCAGCACTGCAAAAATGGGAGAAGGATGTGGCAATCCACTCCCAAGGCAATCCCGAAACAGTCTGCCGTTAAAAATCCTATGAGGGTCGCTATGAGTCGGACACGATTCGATGGCACCTAACAACAAACAACAAGAGTAGGATACTCCCTTAACTGATTAAGACTGGTGTTAAAAGATGCCCACATGAAGACATGGAGACAGGAAGGGAACACCTTGTGAAGATATCCATGTGAAGAGAGGAAGAGATTGGAATGGTGCATCCATAAACCAAGGATTACTACCCAAAGCTTGGAGAGGGAAGGAACCAGCCTGGTGATACTTGATTTTGAACTTCCAGTCTCCAGAACTGTGATAGAATAAATTCTTGTGGCTTTTAGCTGCCTAGTTAGGGCACTTTTTTACAGCAGTACTAGAAAGTTCGTTCTATACAAAGAAGCATTATTCCTATAAAATCTTTTAACAATTTCTAGTTCATATCTGCTGCCAAAAGCTTTTTGTTAACTTTGTTTAAATCTTCTTATTTAAGTGAGACTTGTAGTCAAAGATGAAAAGCAAGGAGGCTTATGCATACAAAGATTTGGTGCTATCTGCTTTTTTTCTTCCTGAGTATTTTTGGTATACTGTATCACCTTAATTCATTCAAGATGTTTCCCATGGGCTTTTCATTTTGTTGTCTTAGTTGTTCTACCTTTATGTGTAAAAGAATTGGAGTAGATTAAAAACTTATTCTACCACCTTCACTATGTTCCTTGTATTTTATGTATTTATGTATTTATTTATTTATTTATTTATTTATTTATGTGATACATGAGGGCTGAGCCTAGGGCCAAGCCTCCCAGGTATTTTGCAAGTGCTCTATCACTGAGCTGTACCCGGTAGCCCCTTTTTTATTATTTTATTTTATTTTTTGTGATACTTGGGGGTTGAACTCAGGGCCTTGTACGCATTTTGCATCTGCTTGAGTACTGAGCTACACTCCTAGCCCCCTTTTAAATTTTTATCTTGAGGTAGGGTCTCGTTAAGTTGCACAGGCTGCCTCTAGCCTGGAACTTCCAATCCTCCGGCCTCCACTTCCCAAGTCACTGGGATTACAGATAATGTGCTACCATGGCTGTTTTCTCTTTCTTTTTTGTATTTGAGGCCAAGAGTTTTCATAAACTCTACTTTAGGGGAGAGGTGGCTAGTTAGAGGGTATATGCATTTGGTATTTTTGTTTTATTGGTGAGAAATATTTATAAACATTTTTTCCCATATAGCTTTCTTGTCAAATTTTGATAAAAATAAATAAAGTTGGTAATATTTCCTGTTTTTGTTTTCCTGAAAGAATGTTGGGTACCATGATGCACAACTGTAATCCCAACAGCTTGAGAGACTGAGGCAGGGGGATCTCGTGTTTCAGGCCACAGGCTCACTGTGCAACTTAGTGAGACATTGTCTTTAAATAAAAAATAAAGGGAATCAAGCACAGTAGTGCACACCTGTAATTCCACCACTCAGGAGGCTGAGGCAGAAGGGTCAGCACAAGTTCAGTGCCAGCCTGGGCTACACAGTAAGACCCTCTTTCAGAAAACAAAATAAAACAACAAAATAACAGTAATAATAAAGTTGAAAAAAAGTAAATTAATTGAGAGAGGTAGGAGTATATCTCAGTGGTAGAGCTTTTAGTCTATCTGTGAGACCCTGGGTTTATCCTCCTGGTACTACAAAATGAAAAGAGAAAAAAAAAAAAACTCGGTTAAAAATAAAAGGAGGGTACTTCTGGGGAAATAGTACATTAAGGCCCTGAGTTCAGTGGAAGGAAGGAAGGTAGGTAGACAGGCAGGTAAGCAGAAAGCATTAAAAGAATCAAAAGGCTTTATTTAGTGCATCGTGAAAACGTGATAATAGTTAAGATTTATGCGACATGGCAAGTTTCATGAAACATGCTACAGGAAATGGCAGGCAAAATGTAGGAACATAGTAGTAGTTTGTTTGCACTGCTAGGGCTTCATCCCAGGCCCTGAGGTATTCTAGTGCTGTATCACTGAGCTATCTCCGCAGCCCTAATATTATGACATTTTTGTATTCCTCTTTTAGTTCAAGATACCAAATAAAAACAAAAAGATATAGAACATCTGTACAATAATTGGTAAAGTAGCTTTATAAATATATGTCTTAGTAGTAGAGAATAAACCAACCTTTCAAGTATAAATGGAACATTTATATAAATTAATCATAATTTTAGACCACAAGAACATCAAATTTCCAATAACAAGTTTATGAAAAAGTACTAGAAGTAACATCAAAGAATAAAAAGACTCTTACTTGGGAAATTTTTAAATGTGTTATCAAATTTCTCTTGTGTTAAAGCATATTAAAAACCATTATGCTAGAGTATATTAAAAATATATTGTATCAGAAGAACTTTATGAGCTGCAACTAAAGGCAGTTCAAGAATTTATAGTACTAAATACTTTTTGTCAATAGAAGGAAAAGCATATAACTAAAAAGGCAGATATATAATGGCAAGTGAAAGCTGAGTAAAGAATTTATAATAATAAAGTGGAAATTGCTAAGTTAGAAAAAAAGAAAAATAGTAGAAAACATTGGTTTTAAAATGAATGAGTAGCTGGATGCCATGTAATCCTAACAGCTGAAGAGGCTGAAGCAGGACAATCACAATTTCCAGGCCAAAGACAGCTTACACAGCTAGCAAAACCCTGTCTTTAAATGAAATATAAAAAAGGGCCTAAGGTACAGTTCAGTGATAGTGCACTTGACTATCATGTGTGAGGCCCTGGGTTCAGTCCCTCAGTATTGGGGTGGGGTGAACACAATAAATATAGACAAATTTCTCTAACCTACTCTTTTGGGGCAGCTGGGGTTTAGCTCGGTTGGTTGAGCGCTGTTCTGTACTCTCTAAGGACCCAAGTTCGATGGCCAGTACCGCAAAAGTGGGAGAAGGGCATAGTGGCCCACTCCCAGAACAATCCCAAAAGAACAATCAGCCATGGAAAACCCTATCAGGGTCGCTATTAGTTGGACCTGACTCCATAGCACCTAACAACAACTTTTTTTTATTTTTAAAGGGAAAAAGGATGTGAGGGTCACTATGAATCAGACCCGACTTGATGGCACCTAAACAGCAATAACAATAAGTATATAATATCTGCTTGAAGTGAATATCAAGGCAGGGAAATTTTTAAATCATTAGACCTTTTCACATTCCTTTAAAAATTTTTAAAATATGGAATAACTTTCCACAAAACTTATACCCATATGGTTCATCAGAGAATTCAACTGTATGTGTAAAGATCAAACAATTGCAATGTTCTTAACACTATTCCAAAAGAAGAATAAAGAAGATCATCCAGCATTTTTTTGAAGCAAATTTCAGAAACGTCCATTGATTGTAGAGCTGTCTCATGAGTATTGACACTAAATCTTCAGTGAAAAGGTACCATATAGAATCTGTCTCTACATGAAAGTTATATGTCATAAACAAATGAGGGTTTGAATTGTTAAATGTGGTCCCTACTGTGAAACCCAATGTAATTATTATATTAATAGAGCTAATGTGAAAAATGATGTGATTGTGTCTTGTTGAAAAGACCTTAGGGTAAATTCATTACTTAGTAAAATTCAGAATTGGTGGATAATTCTTCTGGTTTTTGTTGAGGCAGAGTCTTACCCTGTTGCTCAGGTTGGCCCCTCACCCGCTATGTAGTCTAGGCTGGCCTCTAATTTGATGATCCTTCTGTGTTAGCCTCCAGATTATAGGCCATGCCCAGGTCAGTAGTCTTATTTTTAGTTATTACATTGTTATGCTTCCTTTGAAACCAGAACTATAATACAAAGCAGATTAATTACAGTAATGTGAGATGGGGATGTAGCTCAATTGTAGGTTGCCTTTGTAGCATGTATGAGAGACCCTCAGTTCAATCCCCAGTACTGCAAAAATAAATAAAAATTATGGTAATGTTATTAGAAACCAGGATTATCAGGAGAAAAACAAGGACAGAAATATAAAATCAGAAAAGGTGAAATGACAACTCTATAATCTTAAATTCAAATTTAGTATCTAAGCATGACTTAGATTTTTGGATTTTTCCTCTCTCTCTCCCTCTCCCCCACCTTCTCTCTAGTAGTTTTGTGAGGTTTTTGGTTTGTTTGTTTTAAGAAGTGGTCTCATGATATAACCCAGGCTGACCTTAAGCTCTTCATCCTCCTGTCTCAGCCTCCAGTGTGCTGAGATTACAGACATGTACCAACATACCCAGCTTTAGTTGTCTCCTTCTGAAAGAAGTCTTTATTTTCTTTTTCCAACCCAGTAGCAATGAACACCTCTAGTGTTCAGAAAGTGATTTTTAAATTTTATTTATATGGGGGGGTCCACTACCGAGGACTTGAACCCAGGGCCTTGCACATACTTTGCAGATACTGTACCATTGAGCTGCACTCCTAGCTCTCTTTCTAAATTTTTTTTTTTTTTTTTTTTTTTTTTTTTTGAGACATGGTCTAAGTTACATAGCTCACCTCTGGCCTCAAACCTGTGATCCTCCTGCCTCTACCGCAAGAGTCACTGGGATTACTGGCTTGTGCCAGCAGAAGGTGATCTTTTAATACCATTTCTAATTAAATGATACCAGGGCTCTTTGGTGAAGTAGGTAGTCCAGCTGTAGGCCAAAAAAGTATGTAAGATTTGCTTTGTTGTTCTTTTTATGCCAGATAGCAAGGAAGCAGTCAGATAGGGCTGGAGCTATGTCTTAAAGACAGTTTACAAGTTGATGATGCTCCCAACTAGCTCAAAATGAGACAATTTCAGTACCAAATCTTTAATACTTGCTTTTATTTTAAACATTTCAAATATATAAACATCCATGAATTGATAATAATTTTAAAAAATAAGCGCATTAGTTTCAGGTACTATGTGAGTTTCCCAAGGCTGCAAATCACCACAAACTGGGAGACTTAAAACAACAGATATTTATTCTCCCACAGTTCTGGAGGACAGAAGTGTGAAAGCAAAGTGTCAGCAGGACTGCTGTCCTGACAGAGGCTTTCAGTGAGAATCTGTTTCTTGCCTTTTTCGCTTTGGGTGGTTACTAACTAATTTGCCTTGTGGCCACATTACTCCAGTTCCTGGCTTTTTTTTTTTTTTTTATCAGCACCTTCTCTGTGTCCATCTTCTCTGTGTCTCTTACAAAGGTACTTTGTTACTAGATTTAGGACTCACTTAGATAATCCAAGGTGATCTTCTCATTTCAAGATTCCTAATTTAACTGTACCTGCCAAAACCCTTTCCTCTAATAAATTAACACTGCTATGCTCTGGGAATTAAGATGTGGAGGCAACTTTTTGCTGGCCACCTTTATCAGCCTATTCTAGGTCCATCTTCATTATTATCAAAATGCAGTTCAAAGCTTGGCTCTGCTTCTCATTAGCTATATGTCTCTTGGCAAGCAAATTAAGTTTTTTGACATGAAAAATTAGGTAATACCCATGGAGTATATGGAAGAATACTTTCTTTTAAGACAGGATCTTGCTGTATACCCAGGTTGGTCTGAAACTCTGTAGTTTAGTCTGGCCTTGAGCTCAAGATCCTCCTCCTTCTGCCTCCCAGGTGCTGAGATTACAGATGTACCACCATACCTGGGTCAGAATGTGTATTTTTGAGATAGATTTGTTTACAAATATGTCTTTAAAAATCTTTATATAATTTTGGGCCTCATGGTCCAGAGCTATATGGTAAGACATCATCTGAAAAAAGAAAACAAACAAAAATTGGCCCTGGTGCAATTGGGAGGCTGAGGCAAGAGGACCACAAATTTGAGGCTAGCCTGGGCTACATAATGAGTTCCAGGCCAGCCTGGGCTATAGCAAGACCCTGTCTTAAAAAACAAAAACAAAATTCTTTGTATAATTCTACTTGCATAGAAAAATGTAAGGATGCAATCAAACTGTATTATTTAGTTATCTCTGGAAGTAGAATTTGAGGAATTTGGATTTGAAAGAATTTGTGCCTACCTCCGGAGGTACTTTTGAGAGTGCAATGAAATCCTGCAAAAACACACATAATATAGTTTTAGATCCATAGAAGAAGGTACTTAGGTGCTGTTTACAATAAAACTGTGTCTTTTTAGTGTAGCCAATGAAAGAAATTATAAGAGAGAAGTTTCTCAACATGTATCTGTTTGTGGTTCTGAGACTTTGATATTTAAAAAGAATAGTATTTCAGTTTTGTAGAAGTTGAGTCAGGACTTGGCAGTAAGTCAACTCTGAGATGTTCCTCACTGGTGGGTCCTCTAATTTTTGTGATTTACTTGGTGATATGTTTGTGGTTTCATTTGTTAGAAAGGGTTTTTGCCTTAAGGAGAAACATTCCAAGCAGTTTATCTTGGTAATTATAGTTACCTTTATTGTCTCTTTTCCAATCTGCAGAGTGGAAATCTTATATTTTCTAATGGATTATTTTGGTTTCTTCTTTGATTATAATGAGGGAGTATTTGGGACAGGTGAGGAAATGTATGTATATTCTGAGATTCCTGCAAGAGATTTTTTTTTTAAAACCAGTTGAAAATTAATAGTTTTAACTCGTATTTACATTATGTCCCTCTAAATGTATCTGCATTGTGTCCCTTTGCCAGAAGCCAGGAGTGGTGGCTCAACCTGTAATCCCAGCACTTGGGATGCTGAGGCAGGAGGGTTGATGCAAGTTCGAGGCCAGCATATGCTATACAGTGAGACCCTCTCTCAGAAGATTAAAAAAGACAGACAAGAACCAGTGTTGGCAAGGATGTTGCGTGAGCGGAACCTTTCTATGTTCCCACTGAAGTTGTAAAAATAGAGCAGCCAGTTTGGCAGTTTCTCGAAAAGTTGAACAGAGTTACGAAAAGACCCAGAAGTTCTACTCTTTGGAAAGAACTCAAGAGAATTGGAAACACATATACACAAAAATCTAAACATAAATGTTTTTCATAACATTGATCATAATAGCCAAAAAATTAAAACAGTCCAAATGTTTACTAGGTAATGAAAAAACAAAATGTGACATACATACACAATGCAGTGTTACTCAGCAATAAAAAGGAGTAAAGTATCCATATATGTCATAACATAGATGAACTTTTAAAACATGCTAAGTGAAAAAAGTTCTAGTCACAAAGAATACACCTTGTCTGATTCTGTTCCATGAAATGTCCAGAAGGGCAGATCCATAGAGACAGAAAGTGAATAAGTAGTTGCGTAGGACTGAAGGCAGGGTGGATGAAAAGAAGAGTGATGGTTAACAAGTACACCATTGCCAGGCGCGGTGGCACAGGCCTGTAATCCCAGTGACTAGGGAGGCAGAGGCAGGAGGATCACAAGTTCGAGACCAGAGGCAGTATGTATAATTTAGTGATACCCTGTCTCAAAGAAGTGAAAAAAATAGGCTGGGGGTGCAGCCCAGTGGTACAGTATTTGCAAAGCATGCAAGTACAAGGCCCTGGATTCAACCTCCACTACCGCCAAAAAAAAAAAAAAAAAAAAAAAAAAAAAAAAAGTATGCCATTTTGAGGGGGATGATGAAAATTGATGGTGGTGATGCTTATACAACTTTGTGAATATACCAAAAGCCATTGAATTTTATACTTTCACAGATAAATTATATGATGTGTAAATTGTATCTTAATAAAGCTGTTATTTTAAAAAAATGTTCAGCATCAAAGGATACTGAGAATGTGGTTTCTTTTTGCTGCTCAATCATCTCCAGAATTATTCAACTACATTTCATACATTATAATGAACAATTTTTTTGGGGGGGGTGCTGTACTGGGGATTGAACCCAGGGCCTCACGCTTGCATGCTCTGCAAGTACTAGACCATTGAGCTGCACCCTCAGCCTGTTTTTTTACTTTTTGAGACAGGGTCTTGCTAAATTATGCAGACTGCCTCTGGTCTTGAACTTGTGATCCTCCTGCCTCTGCCTCCTGAGCCGCTGCAATTACAGGCATGCACCACTGTGCCTGGCACAATTTGTTCTTTTTAACATCAAGCTTATGTAGTATGTTAGTTCTTCCCCATATATAAATCTTTGCATAAAGTGTGGGTTACAGAACTAAAGCTAAAGTACTGTTTCTACTGTGCATGTCTTTGGACACCTAAGGGTAAGTTAAAATGCTGTATTCTAGATTATGCTGCATAATCTGATGAACTGTGCTTCTGTTTTCATGTCACATAGCTACCTGTCAGTACATACTTTCTAAAGCTTCTTGACCTTACCATGGGATGCCATTTTGCCGTCAACTCCTTTTCAGTTCAAGTACTATGAAAAAAAGACATTAGTCTGCATTAGCAGTGGTATTTGTAATCTCCGTGTCTCTGTCTTTCCAACAAGGAATCAGAACCAGCAATTTCCTATTTCCTACTTATCATAAATAGTACTCAATACTGTCAAACTTTATAATGCACAGAGATCTGCTTGCTGTTTTTTATAAGAGATACAGGCTCATGAGACACGTAAGACTTTTCTTTGCTTATGCTCTCACAGGCTACATAGAACATCTAGTGATGATGTAAAAAACGGTTACATCCCTTGCAAACCTGCATTACTTCTATTAGAGAAATCTTCAAATGCTCTCTTGCACTGATAATCCCCAAACTATTGGTTTACGAGATGAAGAAGTGTTGGGATTACAACTGGTAGTTTTTGAGGTGGAATGGTTTTATTGTCTTTATTTTAAACTCTCAGTTCAGAACTTTCCACTATGTCATATTATCACGATTCACCTTCAGGTTTACCTTTGTTGTTGTTGGGTGCATTGAGTCGCATCCAACTCATGGTGACCCTGTGTATAACAGAACGAATCACTACCCAATGCTGTGCCATTTATTGTTGTTTTTAGGTGCCATGCACACGATCTTTTTATGTTTGAGCCCAGCCCAACAATGAAGCCACTGTGTTTCTTCTCATTTTGAGTTATGGTGCATTAGCAAATGGAGGTCCCAGGAGCTTTACTCCATTCCTGTCACTAAGGTCAACTCTACTTTGAGGAAGCCACTCTTCCCTAGTTGTTTCACAAATGCTTTTCATCCTGAGAGGGTCATTTTCCAGCACCGTATTTGACAGTGCTTCTTTGCTATTCGTATGGTTTTCAATGGCTAATTGTTTCAGAAGTGGGCTGCTAAGTCCTCTCCCTAATCTGCTGAGTCTGGAAGCTTAGCTCAAACCTGTCCACTATGGGTGGCCCTACTGATATCTGAAATACCAGTGGTGTAGCTTTCAGCATCACAGCAACATTCCACAGCATGACACACTGACAGACACATGGGGGAGGTTTATCTTAGGAACCCTAAGATACTACCTTAAGAATCCTAGGATCTTTCCTAAGTTTTGTCTAATTGGATGACTCATGTTTTGTATTCTACTTCCAACTTGTTCCATTGAATTAATTAATTTAATCTGTTTATTGAGACATGGTCTCATTGTGTAGCCTGGGCTGGCCACAGACTCATAATGTACACCAGGCTGGCTTCAAACTCAACATCAGTCCACTTCCCTCAGCCTCCTGAGTGCTGGGATTATAGGCATGTGTCACCACACTTGACAATAATTTAAACAATATAAAGTACTGCATACTAGTACCCACCTCTTCCCCATCCTGTCATCTGTCAGTAGAGCTTTCTGAGGAAATACACTGAGAGGGGAGGCTGTTTGCAATAGAACTCCACAAAGAAGATCCTTCTCCAAAGTGTTTGGTCTCAGTTCTTAACACAGGTAGCAGCATATTCTCTGAGGAAGGAATGGTGCTTAATATCAACACTGACCCAATTTTTCATTGTCACTTTTCCCACTAGTACCGTCTAGACTGTCACAACCATCCTCCCCCCAGTCAGGCTGTCCTTCGCCCACCATTCCAGCAGGGAAGGTCATTTCTCCATCTCAGAAGCACAGCAAGAAGGCATTAAAGCAGGTAAGCATTGCTAGTCTGTATTTATCATAAAGATAATATCTGAAATTAAAAATGTACTGCTAAAACTGGGCACTGTGAAACACACCTGGAATCCCAGTGACTCAGAAAACTAAGGCAGGAGGATCACAAGTTTCAGGGCAGAGGTGGTATGTACAGCCTCTCAACATAAAAAACCAAAAAGGAACTGACTAGGGGTCCGCTCAGTGGCAGAGCACTTGTTTAGCATGTGTAAGGCCCTGGGTTTAACCCACCATACTGGGGCAAAAAGAGAGATTACTAGAGCCAGTAGCTGTAGTCCCAGTTACTTGGAAGGCTGAAGTTGGAGGTTGGAGGATCACTAGTTTGGGCCCAGATTGGACAATATAGTGAGAACTGTCACAAAAAAAAAAAAAAAAAAAAAAAAAAAAAAAAAAAAAAAAAAAAAAAAAAAAAAAAAAAAAAAAAAAAAAAAAAAAAAAAAAAAAAAAGAAAGAAAGAAAGAAAGAAAAGAAAAGAAAGAATAAAAAGAAAGAAAAAAAGGTAGCAGGCATTACACTGGCAGTTATTGAAAATTTCTTGAAAGCTTTTACATTAGGGTCTTTTAAATTTGTTGTGAGTACTTTATTCACCTGTATATAATACCTACTATAAGGTTTTGTTTGTTGTTGTTAGGTGCTGTTGAGTCAGTATCCGACTCATAGCGACCCTCATAGGGTTTTCAATGGCAGATTGTTTCGGGATTGCCTTGGGAGTGGATTGCCAGGTCCTTCTCCCATTTTTGTGGTGCAGGGAATCGAACTCGGGACCTCAGAGACTGCAGCGCAGTGCTCTACCAACTGAGCTAAATCCCAGCCCCAAGGTTTTGTTATATATGCTTTATCCCATTTTTGAAGTTCTTAATTTTTTTCCTAGTTAAGTTTTGTATGTGTGTGTGCGTAATCACGAGTAGATGTTGAATTTCTCTGCTTTTCTTTTTTCTTCTCTTTTCTTTTTCTTTTTTTTCTTTTTTTCTTTTTCCTTTGAGGTACTGGGGATCAATCCCAGGGCCTCATGCATACTATGCAAGTGTTTCTACCACTCAGTCCCTTCCCTCAACTCTCTCAGGTTTGTTTTCTTTGGGATTTGTTGAAATGATCAGGTTGATTTTTCTCTTTTAATCTAATTTATAGAATTAATTACATAGCTAGATTTTCTAATATTATACTATATTTAATTCTCTGGAATGAGCCCTGCATGCTCATTACATATTTTTTAAATGTGTTATTGAATTTTCTTATTAAGATTTATTTTTAATTTTGCACTATTCTCATACTATCCTAGTGCAATTTTGAAATCGGGATTGTTCTAGCATCACAGTGTAAGCTATATAGCTCTCAGTTTTTTCTGTATTTTGGAACAGAATTGTAGAAATTATCTTTTCCTAAATTGAGTAAATACTACCTTTTAAAATCATTTTCCTAGCATTATAGTATTATCTGTTTTTATTAGGTCCCTTAGTTTTCTGTTTTTTGAGCCCGTTTTGGAAATTTTGTTTTTTTTTAAGCAAGGAAATCAATTGTTGCTCCTGAGCCTATAGCATAGACAAGAGATACATATGAATGTTAAGCAGAAGAGAGCTGTATTGGTAGGTTGTTGTTGTTAGGTACCATCAAGCCAGGTCTGACTCATAGCAACCCTCATAGTGTTTTTAGTGGCTGATGGTTTTGCGATTGCTTTAGGAGTGGACTGCCACATCCTTCTCCTGTTTGTGCGGTGCTAGGGATCAAATTTGGCCTCAGAGAGCTCAGAGCAGTACTCTACCAACTAAGCTAAACCCCAGCCCTTTAACACTACCCAGCACAGTGCTGTGCCCAACTCTGTGTCACTGCTTCTCTGCTATTCATAGTTTTGATTTTTGTTTTTTCCATTTTGTAAGGTGTGTTTGTTTCATTTAATCTGAACTTGCCAGGCTTTTGTGAGTACAGTGCTCTTAAACACTGGGAGTTTCGCATGAATCTTAACAGGGTTACATCCTTGGATAAAAACCATGTTCTCAAATCTCTTCAAGACCCTCAGGTCACAATATCGTGGAATGATGCTCTCATGACTCTAAGTACTCCTTTTGTCTAGCTGAGAGTTTCTTCTTTTTTTTCTTTTTTCCCTTTATTGATAAATGTTGGTGGGGTACAGAGTAATACAGCATTTGTTTTTTCCATTGTGCAACTGTTATATAACTTTTGGTTACATTTTCATCAATTTATAGTTTATGGAACCTTTTGATTAATATGTAGTAAAACTCATATGCATTTATGGGTCATACTCTCCTATTTTTCCCATGTGCTCATGAAGTTGCATCATTTACATTGAGAGTATCCTCTCCCCCTTTACCCCTTTACATTGTTTCCCTTCCATTCACACCTTCCACAACCTTCACTTCTTTTTACTAGTCATTTCTCTCCTTTCTACTTTGCTTGTATTTTCCCTTCTTACCTAAGTTTAATTGTTCATTTCTATATATCTGCTTATATATAGTTTTTCCTTCCTTGACTATAGAAGGAAATCAAAGGGATACAGATAGGCAAAAAAAAGGTCAAATTATCCTTACTTTTGGATGATATGATACTTTACCTAAATGACCCCAAAATCTCCTCTAGAAAACTTAGACCTAATTAACTCCTTTAGCAAAGTGGCAGGATACAAAATTAATATTAAAAAATCGGTAGCTTTCCTTTACACTAACTGTAAGCAGGAAGAGAAGGAAATTATAGCTACAATCCCTTTCACGATAGCCCACCAGAAAATTAAATATGTTGGAATCAGTCTAACCAAAGATCCTGCAGACCTCTATAAGGAAAACTTTAAAACATTAAAGAAAGAAATCACAGAGGATACTAAAAAGTGGAAGGACCTCTCCTGTTCATGGATTGGTAGAATCAATATTGTGAAAAGTAATCTATAGATTTAGTTCAATCCCCATTAAAATTCTAATGACAGACTTTGCAGAAATAGAAAAGTGATCCAAAAATTCATATGGAAACACAAAAGACCACCAAAACACTCTTTAAGCTGCAAAACTAGTGCAGGCAGGATCACTTTAAACTATCTTACTGACTTTAAATTATACTATAGGGCTATAGTAACAAAACACCTTGGTACTGGAACAAAAATAGACCTGAAGACCAGTGGAACAGAATAGAGGACACAGAGATACATCAGTGCATCTATAGCCACCTGATTTTTGACAAAGGAGGAAAGTAGCCTTTTCAACAAATGGTGCTGAGAAACTTGGATATCCGCTTACAGAAAAATGAAAACAGACCCTCACCTCTCAAATGTGTCCGAGAGTTAACTTGAAATGGATAAAAGACCAGAAACCTTAAAATTACTAGAAGAAAAGATAGGCCAACATACAGGCATAGGAAAGCATTTCCTTAATAAGATTCCAGTTGTTTAGGAATTGCAACAAGAATAGATAAATGGGATTACATGAAGTTAAAAAGCTTCTATACAGCAAAGGAAATAATCAGCAGAGTCAAGGATGTCCCCACTGAATAGGAGAAAATTGTCGCATTCATGTACATCAGACAGAGGACTAATTTCCAGAATTTACAGAAAACTCAAGAAAGCAACTCCCAACACAACAAATAATCCAGTACACAAGTGGGCAAAGGAACTGAATAAAGAGTTCTCAAATGAAGAAGTTCTTAAGACCATGAAACACATGGGGAAAAAAAAATGCTCAAAATCCCTAGCCTTAGGAAAATGCAAATCAAAACAACTCTCAGATTCCACCTTATTCCAGTAAGAATGGCCAAGATCAATAAAACAAATAACAATAAATGCTGGTGAGGTTGTGGAGAAAAGGGAACCCTCTTACACAGTTGGTAGGGCTGTAAATTGGTTCAACCCCTTTGGAAATCAATCTGAAGATACCTCAGAAAACTAAAAGTAGAACTGCCATATGACTCAGTTATACCATTACTGGGACTATAACTGAAGGGAGGTGAGTCATCATACCACAGAGACACCTACATCTCCATATTCAATGCAGCACTTTTCACAATAGCAAGGATATGGAACCAACCAAGGTGCTCATCAACCTGAAGAATGGATAAAAAAAAATTATGGTACAGATACACAATGGAATACTACTCAGCAATGTAAAAAAAATGAAATAATGTCATTTGCAGCAAAATGGATGGTGTTGGAGAACATCATTATAAGTGAACAAACACAAACCCAAAAAGAGAAATGCCATATGTTCTCGCTCATATGTGGGAGCTGAATCAAATTTAAAGGAAGGAAAAAATCCTATACATAAATTGGAACATAGTAAAAATACTCAAACTTAGTGTAGAAGGGACAATTTAAGGAGTGGAAAGGAGGGAGGGATCTAGCAAAGGGAAACAATAATTGGAGAAGACCTGAGGGGGAGGAAGGTCAACGAGGAGGGATGAAGGGTGAGAGGTCAATCTCAATGTAAACAACACAACTTTATGAGTATGGTGGGAAGAAAAGGGGGGAAGATAGATTAAAAAACCTATAAGAATAGCTAAAATAATAATATAGTAATAATCCCAAAGGCTGGCAGTAATGTAAATGGACTAGATCACTCATCTAATACTGCTGAGAATGTGAAATGGTAGATCACTATAGAAAAAAGCTTGGACTTAAATCAAAATCAGGATGCATGTATATAGATAAATATTTTCACAAAAAAACATGCAGGTAGAAAGGAAACCATTGGTGTGGAGGGAAGCGGGTAGGGGAGGAGGGTCATGAGAGGGTAAGGGGGAAGTTATGTGAGCAATGTACAATGAAATGCATGTATGGAAGTGACAGAATGAAACCCATGTGATGATGAAACTCATTAAGTTGTACATTAAAAATTTCCAATTATAGAAAAAAAGAACAATTCAGTTCCCACATATTAGTGAGAACATAGAGTATTTCTCTTTTGGAGCCTGTGTTCATTAAGATGATACTCTCCAGTTCCATCCATTTTACTGCAAATGACATTATTTCAGTCTTTTTTATTGCTGTGCAGTATTCCATTGTGTATATGTACCATAGATTTTTTTATCCATTCTTCTGTTGATCGGCATCTTGCTTCCATATCCTTGCAGTTGTGAAGAGTGCTGCATTAAATATGGAGATGTAGGTGTCTCTGTGGTATGATGACTTACTTTCCTTTGGGTATATTCCCAGGAGTGGTATAGCTGGGTCATATGGCAGTTCTATTTTTAGTTTTCCGAGGTATCCCCATATTGATTTCCAAAGTGGTTGGACCAATTTACAGTTCCACCAACAGTGTAAAAGAGTTCCTTTTTCTCCACATCCTTACCAGCATTCATTATTATTTGTTTTGTTGATCTTGGCCATTGTTACTAGGGTTAGATGGGATATCAGACTTGTTTTGATTTGCATTTTCCTATTGGCTAGGTTTTTATGTGTTTTTTAGCCCCATAGACTTCATTTGAGAACTGTCTGTTCATTTCCTTTCCTCACTGTGTTGGGTTATTTGTTCTGTTGGGATTTGCTTTCTTTAGTTCTTTGTAAATTCTAGAAATTAGTCCCCTGTCAGATGTGTAGAAGGCGAAGATTTTCTCCCATTCAGTGGGCTCTTCCTTAACTCTGTTGATTGTTTCCTTTGCTGTACAGAAGCTTTTTAACTTTATGTAATCCCATTTGTCAATTCTTGGTGTCATTTCCTGGGCAATTGGAGTCTTATTAAGGACATACTTTCCTATGCCTATAATTTTGTAGTGTGTTTCCTATCATCTAGTAGTTTTAAGGTTTCTGATCTTTTTTTTCCCTTTCTTTCTTTTCTTTCTTTCTTTTTTTTTTTTTTGGTGGTACTGGGGGTTGAACCCAGGGTCTCACACTTGCATTCTTTGCAAGTGCTGGACCCCTGAGCTGCACCCCCAGCTCTTTTTTACTTTTTGAGACAGGGTCTCACTAAGTTACGCAGACTACCTCTGGTCTTGAACTTGTGATCCTCCTGTCTCCGCCTCCCAAGCCGCTGGGATTACAGGCATGTGCCACCGTGGCCAGCCGAAGGGTTCTGATTTTATGTTGAGGTCTCTTTTCCATTTTGAGTGACTCTCAGGCAAATTGGGAGATATGAGTCTATGTTCATTTTTCTGCAGATATCCACTTTTCCCAACACCATTTGTTGAGGAGGCTATCTTTTCTTCATAGAGCATTCTTAGCCTCTTTGTCAATGATCAGGTGGCTGTAGTTTCACAGATGTATCTCTGGATCTTCAATTCTGTTCCATTGGTCTTCAAGCCTATTTTTGTGCCAGTACAAACTTGGTTTTGCTACTACAGTCCTGTAGTATAGTTTAAAGTCAAGTACTGTGATCTCACCTGCACTTATTTTGCAGCTTAAGATTGTGTTGGTTATACATGATCATCTGTGTTTCCACATGAATTTTTGGATTATTTTTTCTATTTCTGCAAAGTCTGTCATTGAGATTTTAATGAGAATTGTATTAAATCTGTAAATTGCTTTTGGTAGTATAGCCAGTTTTACAATTTTTATTCTCCCAATCTATGAGCAGGGGAGGTCCTTCCATCTTCTAATATCCTCTGCAATTTCTTTCTTTAATGTTTTGAAGTTTTTCTTGTAGAGGTCTTCAGGGTCTTTGGGTAGATTAATACCTAAATATTTAATTTTTTTGTGAGCTATTGTGAAAGGTATTACTGCCTTAAATTCCTTCTCTTCCTATTCACAATTAGTGTAAAGGAAGGCTACAGATTTTCAAGTGTTAATTTTGTATCCTGCTACTTTGCTGAAGGAGTTAAGTCTAAGAGTATTCTAGAGGAATTGGGGGGGGTCCTTTAGATGAAGGATATGTCATCCATGAATAAGGATAATTTGACCTCCTTGGCCTATCTGTATCCCTTTGATTTCTATCTCTTGTTTGACTGCTTTGGCTAGGACTTTGACCCCAATATTGAATAAGAGAGGAGAGAGAGGGAATCCTCTTATTCCTGGTCTTAGAGGAAATCATTTCAGTTTTTCCTTATTTAATATGCTATTATTGGCTGGGATTTGGCTTAGTTGGTAGAGCGCTGTGCTGCAGTCTCTGAGGTCCTGAGTTCAATTTCCAGCACCGCAAAAATGGGAGAAGGGCCTGGCAATCCACTCCCAAGGCAATCCCGAAACAGTCAGCCATTGAAAACCCTATGAGGGTCGCTATGAGTCGGATACCGACTCGACGGCACCTAACAACAACAACAACAACAACAACAACAATATGCTATTGGCTGTAAGTTTGTCATATACAGCCTTTATGATGTTGAGGTATTTCCCTATTATGCCCATCTTCTCCAGAGTTTTTATCATGAAAGGGTGTTGCACTTTGTCAAATGCCTTCTCTTCGATTGAGATGATCATGTGATTTCTGTCTGCAAGTCTCTTGATATGTTGAATTCCATTGATTTTCATTTGTTGAACCAGCCTTTCATCTATGAAATGAAGTCCACTTGATCATGGTGTATGATCTTTTTTATGTGTTGCTGAATTCGATTTGCCAGGATTTTGTTGAGAATTTTCGCGTCAATGTTCATCCGGGAAATTGGTCTCTTTCTTTGAAGTGTCCTTGCCTGGTTTTGCTATCAGGGTGATGGTGGTTTCATAGAATGAGTTCGGGGGTTCCCCTTTCTTTTCTACTTTATGAAATAGTTTGAGGAGAATAAGTATTAATTCTTTTTTGAAGGTTCTATAGAATTTTGCTGTAAACCTGTCAGGACCTGGGCTTTTCTTTGTTGGGAGAATTGTTATTACCTTCTCTGTTTCAGTGAATGTAATGGGTCTGTTTAAATTGCTAATGTCCTCTGGGCTTAATTTTGGTAGTTTACATGGATTCATGGAGTTTTAAATGGCTGATTCCATCAGGATTGTTTCAGGAGTAGGCTGCCAACTCCTCCCATTTTTGTGGTGGTGGGTATCGAATCCAGGGCCTCAGAGAGTACAGAGCAAGCACTCTGCCAACTGAGCTAAACCCCATAACCCGTATTGGTAGAAGGGAATGGGAAACCAGAAGTAGTCGGTTATTCCACATTTTTCTGTGTGGTGGTCCTGAAAGTTAAAAGCTTGAAGCTGACAGCTTAACAAAGTCATAGATTTCCAATTTTTTCTAGAAATTTCTCTCATCTTAATGTGGTATTCGCTCTTGCTTTCTCTCTCTCTCCCCCTTTCTCAACTTTAAGTAAAAAAAATTACCTTATATATTTTCATAATTAAAGTTTGTGAATTTTTTTGGTTTTTCTGTTTATTCTAAATAGTTTTGCCCAAGTGTATTTTATAAATTAAGAACCTCATAGAAATAGATGCATCTGAAGAATCCAGAATGAACCATATTATTCTTGCAACTAGCATCATTTAGTCTTCCTTCCCCTCTGTTGCTATAAATTGCTGCAGTTTGGTAGTTGAGAAACCGCTAATTGTTCTTACCCAAAACAACTCAAATAGTTATTTATAAACTTTTGCTGAAATGAAGCACCTCTGAAATTTAAGTAAGCTAAATATTTGCATTTTTCCATAGGCTCTTCTTGGTATAAGGCTTAGAGTTCTGTTCCCAGAAATGAATTAAAAAAACAAAAACAAACAAAAAACAGTTCTCTGATTATAAGATTGCAAAGTCCTTGGCTTACTGATTTTTAAGTTCTAAAAAAAATGTTAATTTTTCTCACATTTATATATAAAGGAGTAATTCTAGTAAAAAAAAAAAAAAAAAAAAAAAAAGTTTACCAAGCTCTGAAGATCACTTGGGGCTGGGATTTAGCTCAGTTGGTAGATTGCCTCTCTGCAGTCTCTGAGATCCTGAGTTCCAATTCCCAGCACCACAAAAATGGGAGGAGGACGTGGCAACCCACTCCCAAAGGCAATCCCAAAAACAATCAGCCATTGAAACCCTATAAGGGTCAATATGAGTCGGCCACGACTCAATGGCACCTAACAACAACAAAGAACATTCAGGCCTTATGTTTAGTTGGTTTAATTTAGGATTTCATTAGTTTTGATAGATTTTAAAGAAACTGAATGATCATCATGTTTCTCACCACTTAAAAAAAAGTCATTTTAATAATTACTAAAAATGTTTTGCTTATTTCTTATAGTCAGTTTTCTCTTTATAGGCTCTAAAGCAGCAACAGCAGAAGAAACAGCAGCAGCAGCAGCAGCAATGTAGGCCAAGCATGTCCATCTCCTCCAACCAACATCTTTCTCTCAAGACTATCAAAGCAGCCAGTGACTCCGTACCTGCCAAATCTGGTAGGCAGTTTGGATGTTTTTTCCCAATGGAAGTTTCTTTTTCCCAATATTCTTTTGTTGATTTTAAATATCTATATACTGGATCATTTATTTATTTATTTATTTATTATTGGAAATTTTTAATGTACAACTTAATGTTTCATTCTGGCATGTACTTCATTGTGACATTTCCATATATGCGTTTCATTGTACATTGCACATGTAACTTTCCCCTAACCCTCTTGTGCCCCTCCCCCCATCTCCCACCCCCCCACCAATGGCCTCCTTTCTACTTGCATGTCTTTTTGTTGGAATATTTTTGTATACCTGTGCATCCTGATTATGATTTAAGTCCAAGCTTTTTTCTATAGTGATCTATCTTTTTACATTGTCAGCAGTATTATATGAATAATCTCTTCTGTTTGCATTATTACCATCGTTTGGTATTGTTGGTATTATTATAATTATTTCCTGAACTATTTAAAGTTGGGCTGTTTACTTTGAGGTCCACCTCTCTCTCATTCCTCACTCCTCCTTGGCCCTCCTCCCCCTCCTGTCTTCTCTTCCTTTTGCTAGACCCCCTCCCCC
>VMDO01009499.1:0-76931 GCA_007922755.1 Pedetes capensis | reverse complement strand
GTAAAAGATAGAGAAGACTTGGATGGGAAACTTAGATAGGAAGGGGGGAGGGGGGAAACATAGAAGAGGGTAAGGGGTAACCTATATGAATAATGCTTATCAAATTGCATATATGAAAATTGTCACAACGAAAAGCATGTCAAAATGAATCACATTATGATGTACATTAAAAATTTCTAATAAAAAAAAAAGTTTATAAATTACTTTAGTCTATTAATTCATTGTCTCACTATAAAAATATTAGAAAGTTGGTATTTGTGTGTTCATACTGTAAGAGAAAACATGATATGAAAGGCTAAGTGATTTGCTTAAGTGTGTAAGAGCCACAATTTACCCCCAGACTTACTTTGACAACAACACTGTTGCCATGCATCACTAGTCAAGGGTTAGCAACCCTGCAAGCGACATTTTATCAAATTTGTCTTGCAACCTAGACTTCTTATCTTAGTCCATTCCGGCTGCTGTAACAAGACACATTAGAGTGGCTAACTTATGAACAACAGAAATTTATTACTTACAGTTCTGGAGGCTGGGAAGTCCAAGCTGAAGGCACCATCTGATTCAATGACTGGCGAGGGCCTTCTTCCTCATAAATGGTGACTTGTTAGCTCTGCCCTCACATGGTGGAAGGGGAAATCAAGTTCCTTTAAGCCTCTTTTATAAGGGCACTAATATCATTCATGAACACTCTGACCTCATGAACTAAGCAACTCCTAAAAGGCCCTATTTCTCAATATCATCACCTTGGGATTAAGATTTCAGCACATGAATTTTGGGGGAACACAAACATTCAGACAAGCACCTTCCAAGCCAGAGCAGACCAGTAGAGACAAACACTAGTTCTAAAAGGCACGATCTTGGCCGTACCTAGCGATGACAATTTGCTTTCATCACATTCCAAGTGTTATCACTGGCAAGTGCTCTTCACTATACCAAGTCGAGAGTGTGCATGTCATCCTTCACAGCCAGACTTCAGATGAAAAAACGATCATTACAACTTAACTGACAGGCAGCTCTTTGTTTTCACACCAAGAGGAAGAAATGGATTGTTTTCAATACAAGAAGAAAGATTTCTGAGCATTAGTCTCAGTTTGAAACTAAACCCAAGTGGAAAAAAATAAGAGCTTTCATAAAACTTCTAACCCACCTTACTAAGGTGGACTTCATCTACCTACTAGTCCCACAGCTTCTTAACTCCCTTATAGAAGCCCCATAGAAGCCCTGTGTTGTTGTTGTTAGGTGCCGTCAAGTTGGTATCCGACTCGTAGTGACCCTCATAGGGTTTTCAATGGCTGGCTGTTTTGGGATTGCCTTTGGAGTGGATTGCCAGGTCCTTCTCCCATTTTTGTGGTGCTGGGAATTGAACTCGGGACCTCAGAGACTGCAGTACAGCGCTCTACCAACTGAGCTAAATCCCAGCCCAGAAACCCTATAGAAGCCTGGTTTTTTTCCCTTCACAAACCCATTGATTTGAAAGACATCAAGTAAGGCTGCCCACAAAAAGCAGCAACTTCATGAGCTGCCTGAGGGTCTACAATTCCCCCACTAAAATTGGAGAACTCTTCAGGTTTTCAGGAGCTCATTGGCAAGCCCATTTCCCTTGGCAAGCTTCCTCAGAGGCCACCTACTTCTTGGTAATGGGGAACATATTTAGCCCCGTACACTGATGTGTGATGGAGCCATTTTCGTTGTCTCTATTGAGTCAATCTCTAAGGTCCTTCTTGCCCTAACATTATAAGACTGCTTCCATAAATAATTTAAATGATCAAAATAAGTAGCATTTTTACCACTTATCACAGGCCAGAAATTGCACAAAACACTTTGTTACTTCATTTAACCATTTAACCATTCAAAATACCCCATCCCCAGGTGGTGGTGGTGGTGGTAGGTGCAGTCATGTCTGATTTGATTCATAGCATCCCTATGTACAACAGACCAGAAACACTACCCAACACGGTCCCATGCACAGTTCCTTTATGTTTGAGTTTTTTCTTGTAGCCACTGTGTTTCTTCTCATCCTTGGGTTTGTTGTTGTTGTTGTTAGGTGCCGTCAAGTCAGTATCCGATTCATAGCGACCCTCATAGGGTTTTCAATGGCTGACTGTTTCAGGATTGACTTGGGAGTGGATTGCCAGGTCCTTCTCCATCCTTGGGTTGGGGCTCAATGTTTAGAGATGAGCAAAGTCAGGATGAGAGAGCTTACGCAGTAGATTCTCTCTCAAGCACTCCAGCAAATTCAGTGACTCTAATTCATTTTGTCAAATTATGCTGTGATGAATAACCTTAACCAGGTGAATGCTGATAGCTGGGGGCTTCATCTCTGTTAGGCACAGTCTGCATATATGATTTTCCCTAACAAAGTTGTCTGCTTACCAAAAACCAGTCATGTCTGTTCCCAAACTTGTTTTTGCCAGTTACACTTGTCATTGCAACAATGAAATTTAATAAAAATCATATGTAAGTCAGTGAAATATAAAAATACTGTTTCAATAGATCAGTGGTATCCTTTGAACAGATAAGGCAAAAAAAAATACTGTTGAATTAAACATGAGAGAGAAAACAGAAAAAGATTTGGGACTAGAAATCCTAGAAGGCTGGGAAGATTCTATATTTATACTCTGCATGTCTTTAAGTTCTTATTTCATTTTAAAGGAAATCGAGCAGGAAGTATTCTTAAAGAATGCATCATAAATGGAGATTTTTTAAGAAAGGCAGTATATTCCTATAATCTATAAGGATCACACACTAAAACAAAAAGACCAAACCAGTCAAATGAATGTGCACTATTGATTTAAATTTAAACATTTATAATGATGCCTGGGAGGGCAAGGTACTTTTTTTATTTTTATTTTTCCTGCTCTGTGGAGATGTAATTGACATATATGACTTAACATGTCATTAATTTCATTTAATTTAATTAATTTCATTTCAATTAATTTCATTAATTTTTTTAAGTATTGGTGGATTGAATTCCAGGGCCTCACATATGCTGGGCAATTGCTGTAACACTGAGCTACATCCCCAGGCCCCTTTTTATTTTTATTTTGAAAAAAGCATCTCGCTAAATTGCACAAGCTGCCTTTGGCTTCCAACTTGCAATCCTATTGCCTCAGCCTCCCAAGTTACTGGGATTACAGGCATGCCACTTGTGCCTAGCACCAATTTCATAAGTTTTGACAGACATATATATATTTGTGAAACCATCACCACAATGAAGATGATAGACACATCAGTCTGCCCCTAAAATTACCTCATTCCCCTTTGTAATCATTTTCTCCTTCCCCTCCCCATTAATCTCTCTCCACTCATCTCTAGGCAACAAGTCATCTGTCACTATAGATTTGTTTGAATTTTCTAGAGCTGTACAAAATAGAGTCATATAGTATGTACTTTTTTTCCCTTTAGCTACTTTCAGTCCAGTGTAATTATTTTGAAATTCATATCTTTACATGTATTGAGTTTGTTCCTTTTTATTGCTAGGGATTCTATGTTATGGATATTATACTTTTGTTCATCCATTCCTCTGTTGATGGAAATTTGGATGGTTTCTATTTGGAATTGTTACAAATAAATCTGCTAGAAGCATTCATGAACAAGTCTTTGTGTAGTCATGATTTCATTTCTTTTGAGTAAATATATATGAGTACACCCCACATCTGTCAGTTTGTCATGCTGTGGGGGCTTGTGTGTTGCTGTGAAGCTGAAAGCTGTACCACTGGTATCTCATACCTGCATGACCATCCATGTTGTAAAAGTTTCATCTGAGCTTCTAGACCAAGAAAAACTAGGGAGAAGGTCCTGGAACCCTACTCCCAAAACAATTTGCCATTAAAAACCCTACGAATAGCAGGGAATCACTTTTATATGTTGTTGTTGTTGTTAGGTGTCGTCGAGTCAGTGTCCGACTCATAGCGACCCTCTCAACGGGAAACACTACTGTCAGTGCTTCTCTGCTGTTCACAGGGTTTTCAATGGCAGATTGATTTTTGGGAGGGGTTGCCAGGTTCTTCTCCCAAGCCTACAGCTTCTGGTCTTCCCAGGCGGTCTCCCATCCAGGTACTAACCAGGCCCGACCCTGCTTAGCTTCTGAGATCTGACGGGATCGGATGCCACAGGGCTATGGCTGCAGGCTCACTTTTATATATAATGCTGGAAAATGCGCGCGCCCCCCCCCCCACCCGCTCCAGGTTAGAAGGCATTCAAAGATGACTGGGTAAGAGTTGCCTGCTCAGAGTTGACCTTAATCATGGAATGGAATAAAGGCCCTGGGACCTCTTTTTGCTGATGTGGTCCGACTCAAATGTGAAGAAACGCAGTGGCTGTAACAATAGGCTCAAACATAAAAAAAGATCATGTGCGTCATATAGTGTTGGGTAGTGTTTTGATCTGTTGAACCCAGGGTCACTATGAGTTGATTGCACCTAACAACAACAACAACACGAGTGGAGTGGTTAGAACATAGAACAGGCATAGGTTTAACTTTTTAGGAAAGTGTAAGTTTGTTTCACATCACTAATGCATTCAATTTCCATTTACTTCAAATATTTGCAGCTCTTGGTATTCTGTCTTTTTAATTTTAGACATTATAATGGATATAAAGTGTTATCTCATTGTGATCTAAATTTGCATTTCCCTAATGACTGATTATGTTGAGAATCTTATGTGTTTACTTCTTTCCTTTTGGCAAACTGTTCAAATATTTTGCTCTCCCCCCATTTAAGTGGGCCTAGGGTTTAGTTCAGTTGGTAGAGTGCTTGCTCTGTGCACTCTGATGCCCTGGGTTCAGTCCCCAGCACTGCAAAAGTGGGAGAAGGACCTGGCAACCCACTCCTCAAACCATCAGTCATCAAAACCCTATGAATAGCAGAGAAGCACTGGCATAGTGCTGGGCATGGCACAGTGTTGTGATGGTTTGTTCTGTTGTACATAGGGTCTCACTATGAGTCGGACCTGACTTGACCGCACCTAACAACAACAAACATTTAAGTGGGTCATTTTTTCTTAGTCCTAATTCATTTTGGGAGTTCTTTGCATATTCTACACTAAGTCCTCTTCTTCCAGTCTGTGGTTTTTATCTTTATCCTCTTAGCAATATCTTATGAGAAGTTCTTAATTTTAATAAAATCCAGCTTATCCACTTTGGATTTTACACTTATATCTATGACCCATTCAAGTTTATGTTTACTTTAATATGGTGTATAGATGTTTTAATTTTTTGCATATGGATAACAAATTGTTCCAGCTTCGGTTGTTACATTATCCTTTATTCACTGAATTTTCTTTGCACTGTTTAAAAAAAAAATCATCTCACCATATGTATCGTGTGGGCCTCCTTCTGAACTCTTTGTTCTATTGATCAACTTGGCTAACTTTATATGAATTGTATGTATCTAATTTTAGCTAATTTTTAAAAATGTGCTGACCAACTGATACCTGGGTTAGGGAGCTTTTACTACTGCCAGTGTTTTTGAGAAGTTTGAGACAACTGTTTCTATAACCCTTGCCAAAAGTAAACTGATCTTTTATCCTGTGTAGCCTTGTAGTAACTTTATGATTCCCTCTAAGTTTTTTGAGAGATTCACAGGAGGCCCAGGACTCCCTACCCAAGCACTCTCTTTTGACAATCATGGGGTTCTGAAGCCTGTGGGCTTAACCGGGTCTTACCTCCATCATCAACCACCTGCTGTGTCATCAGAGCGTCAGAAAAATGTGATTTGTTAATGTGGTGAAAATAACAAGACATAAAGCGCTGATTGCCAAACCAGGGTTTTGTAGTTACTTGGATTATCACTAGCTAAAGGAATAACCCTTAAACTATAAAAAATTTTAAAGAAAAATGTAACCAGCACTTTTCCCCCCTAAGGCTGTGTGGAATTCAAATAAGCAGTAATCAAGTGTAGCAATCTCAAAAAGTCTGAGACAACAGTGTTTCAGACAAGATCATGAAAGTCTGAAAATGGAACATACATATAAAAACTGTTTGAAAAGTTAAAAGAAAAAAAAAAAAGAAAACTTTGCCCAAACTGGATAGATCAATGCTAGCAAATCCCACAGGCTTGACATATTTGAATCCAAAAATACCTCAAAGTTAGATCCCAAGTGAAGAAAATGATAGATTTTTGGTGTAGACTGTTAAAATGTCACCTTACACTCAGTTCTCCTCAAGCAGTAACCTATCTTAACAAACGGGAAGTGATATCAACAAATCAATGCATGAAAAAATAAGGTAAAAGTCATAATTATTGATTTAAAATATTTTTCTCTTTAGGAAATATTCCTGTTCTTTTTCTAAAAATAGAGGATTTTTCAGTTGTGCTTCCTATGGTTTAAATGCATCTCCTCAAATTCATGTGTCTTCTCAAATTAATGTATTAGGAACTTTTTCTCCAGGGCAACATGGAAGATGGCACCTGCTTCGGGGATTTAATGAAAGAACACTGCTATTTAAAGGGCTTTCTAGAGTAGGTTCACTTTCTTCCGCACTGTGCCATGTGAGAATATAATACAGCAAAAAGTCCCTCATCAGATGTTGGGACCTTGATCTTGGACTTTCCAGCTTCCAAAACTGTGAGAAGTTCCTGTTGTACACAAATTGTTGTTAGGCACCATCAAGTTAGGTCCAACTCATAGTGACCCTATGTACAACAGAAGGAAACACTGACACTGCCATGACTGACACTATTGTCAGTGCTTCTCTGCAACAGCACCTACTAACAACTCTGCTATTCATAGGGTTTTCAATGGCTGATTGTTTCAGTAGAAGGCTGCCAGGTCCTTCTCCCTAGCCTACAGCACCCCGTATTCCCAGGTGCTAACAATCCACATACTAACCAGGCCTGACCCTGGTTAGCCTTCACTCTGAGAAGACTGGACAACAGGGATCGTATGGCTATTATAGACATTATTGTACACAAATTACCTAATCTCAAATATTGTTATAGCAACACAGAACAACCCAATTCTTGTCACCCTTATGCAAAAGGCCTGGCTAGGCTTCTCAGAATTACTTTTTTTTTTAGTACCCCTGCTGCTAAAGCAAGGACTACTGTATCTTTTAAATCTACTTCCATGAGCTGGGCGCTGTGGCACACACCTGTAATCCCAGCAACTGGGGAGGCTGAGGCAGGAGGATCATGAGTTCAAGGCCAGAGGCAGCCTGTGCAACTTATTGAGTCTGTCTCAGAATTAAAAAAAGGGGGCTAGGGTGTGGCTCCATGGTAGAGCACTTGCCTAGTATATGCAAGGCACTGGGTTCAACCCCCAGTACCACAAAAGAAAAACTTACTTTCTTGCCAAAACCCAAATTATCTCTCAACTGAAAACAAAGTGCTCATCCATTGATACATACAAGAAATATATTTACCAATATTCATTCGTTGCATACCCACACTTACATATGAGGACTCACTGCTTTATAGAGGACCCAGGCACTTCTCCTTCTGTATGTTCTTCTATTATACCAATCCCCCCACCAAACCCATATTTTATACAAGTTAAACAGGTATTTTCCTATTTTCACATCTGGCAAGTTTATGTGCCTATAACTGACATTTTCTTCCCTTTACAGCAAATATATCTGCCATGCAGCTAGGCCTCCAGATTTGTTGCCCTTGACAACAGGAAAAAAAAAAAAAAAAAAAACCCACAAACACAAAATGGAGGCAACAAAAAAAAAAATTGATTCTAGGATCTAAATAAAGTTCATGTTAGAGTTTCTCAAGTAACATGATCATCTCATTTAATGTCTAAATCCAGTAGTTAATATGCTAATGGTAGCTGTTACCAGTCTGCAAATGGTAACAGACACCACAAGGCAAAATTAAACCTTGTGGATTCTCCACCCCAAAACCTTGATTACCTAGCTAAATAGTTACCAAAATCTCATTGTGAAGACTAGGAGAAGGAATCCAGATTTAATTTCCAGTTAGCCATTACCTAGGTGAACTTATTTAAAACTCTCTGGGCCTCAGTTTATCTCTAAAATGAATATAACAGTCAATGCAATTTACCAAGCATTTACTACCTGAGTGTAATGAAAAGCATAGCCCTCACTCTAAATCTTGGCATTGCAAATCTGTTTTGGCCATGACTTTACCATTTCTACAGGAATTGGGTTTACTAGGAATGCAATCAGACAGTTCTAAACCTGATTTTAAGGTTTGGTTTTTTAAAATCACAAGAATTTTAAATCAAGTATATCAGAACACTTGTCATGACACCTGTCACCAAGAGATTGGAGTTATAGTGGCCAATTCCATTTGACCACCGGTGTAACTAGTGCTGTTTACCTAACTCCATGAGAGAAAGTGCTTTCATGATTTTTATTTTTGCCATTCCTGTGGTTTAGAAATGCCACATCAAGCTTACATAGTTACAACAATTCTAAAGGTTTCTACTAGAAGAAAAATATACCTTAAAACACATTATTATTTCAAATATTACTTCTGTACAGCACTTAACTGTCTTCAAACCTACTTCACATTCATTAGGTCCCCAGTGTGGACAACTGAGAGAACAGGAAAAGAATCAAAGCTCAAGAAAAGTTTTTTTTTCCTTCCAAAATTTAACTCTTTACTAAACCACCCATATAATTAACAATCTAATTATGACAGACTTTGTCAAATTTGTCAAAACAATATGAGTTAAAATGGAAATCACTTAATAATTTTTTCCCATTAAACTTACCTATCACTGTAGACCATTTCTCCCCTACTGCAATAAGAACTGTGCTCTACTTAAAATTGTGATGGAATTTTGTTGGCATAAATTACACTAGTGGAAATCACAATATCCCAGTTCCTTAAGCCTTTGAACATAAAGTTTATGCCTCAGATGTCTGTAGTTAGTAAATGGCAAAACAGGTTTTGAATCCACTGGCAAACTAGAGACTCTTCCTTTACTTTTGTTGCCACATCTTGTCCTATGTTCTAACAACTTTGTGGGTTACAATTCTCTGGCTGAGAATAATAATAAAATTAAAAGGCCAAGAGATCTGAAGGATAAATACCCTTGATAACACTGCATAAAGAAACAAGAAGTTTTGAGTATGACCTGGTTTTCACTTTGCTATAATGAAAAAACATATGACCTAGTCTTTTCATTATGAAAGTTGGCCGAGGGACCAAAGAAAATATTTGTAGAATTATTTACTATCAAAATTAAAATCAGATCAAAATTTAAAATTGTAGAAGTTTATCTTGTACACAAAGGACCAGTAGACAATCTGGGAGACCTCAAACAGAATGGTTAAGAACACTGCTCACAACAGTTATAGCATGATAGTTTATAAAGCATAAACAAGTCTTTTGCCCTCTTCTGCTACTGGCTATTTATCATAGGTTACCATTCTTTTTGAGGCAGGTGGAGGACTATAAGCTTATTTGCCTAAAGGTGATTGGTTTAATCTCACTGGTTCATGCTGACAAGGATGTAAAGCAAATATTTTGTGTTTCATTTAATATTACAGTTAGCATTTGGGGAAAATCAGGGTGACTTAAGTTTTGGCTATGTGGCTGTGGTTGGCCTTGGAGTGTAAAACTGTGGTCTCTATTTTTTTTTTTTTAACATTCTCTATTCAATATAATTCTCTATAATCAGAGTAATTTTGGACTATCCATATGGAGCAGAGGAGAGACTGATTTGCTATTCAGAATGCTTATCTTGTAGCAAAGGAAGTTTGGATGTGATACACAACTTGCAAGAAGCACAATGAGTTTGTAGTTCTGCCTGCTGCTGTAATAACTTTGAAATGGTTTGCTGAATAGTGTTTGAAATCTTAGGATAGCCCTACTACTCTATATTATCTTTTCTTACTAGATAATCCCATTTCTCAAAAATTCCAGCAAAAAACACTAAGACATTAAAGACAGAGTACAATGTTAGTTTCTGAAATTTTATTGTTTTTAATACATACATTTTACAAACAGAAACCCTCTAATACCACACATAATCCCATGACCACATGTTTCAATTTATCAACATTCTTCAATTATTTACACCGTCTTCCCTCAAAAAAAGTGCAATCCAAGACATCTTGACAAGAAATCTTTACAGACAATATATTTTTGAACTGGTTTTAATGGTGCCCATCTGTTATATTTTCTTTCAATTACCTAGAATAATGATAAAGTCAAGAGGACACAAAGATGAACTGGGTTAGGCAGCATCCTATTATAGGAACCAAACCACAAAACAAAAGCATTTTATCCTCATCTCTTCCCCAACCTGCAACTAAAATTACTCAACAGCTGCTACCAAGAAACTAAAGAGAAAAGCAAACTGGAGTTAGCAACTTGTGCAAAGAAGAGACTACAAGGTACGCATTGATCCTGCGGGACTCAATGAAAGATTTCAGCAAGCTAGTTTTGTAGTCTAAGAAGGTATGCGACCATCTGTTAGTTTTAGTGTCTAAACATCTAATAAATAATATTCTTTTTTGATGAGTTGTTTCCAAACAGATATGAAAATTTCTTTTATTCAGAAAATAAACTTCTTTTACAAAAACCTGGAAACTTAATGGGTGTCTGGGGAAGCTCCTTTGAAATTAGAATGGGGCAAGTCACCCACCTCTCTATTTCATGGCACAAAGTGTGTCTTTTAGGTATAAACACAGCATGTCAACTACTTTAGATGTAACCAGAAGAAAGTGAAGAGCTGAAGTGGCCTGAAGGGAAAATTAATTAGAAATTCATTAACAATTAGAAATTGTTGTTTCTTTAAACTAAAGCAGATCATTTTATTTTCTCAAGGTATGGAACTCTAAAAAGTAAATGATTAAAAAGAGTTAAAGTAGATGAAAAAAGTCACTTTGAAATTGTCAGTCACTCTTAAGACTGCTGTATGTTATTAAACAGTTTTCATCAGAAAAACAGAAATTTTATCTCTTGGGTGACTAATATCCTTTAATATCCTAGCTACAATAAGAATAATCATCTTTCTTGACATATTCCCATTCTGATCAAGGTGCTTAGGGCAAGTGTGGAGAAAACATTCAGGTCAGCAGATTTCCAAAGTAAGATTCATCTTTACAGTGTTATATACTCAATTGTTTTTTTAATTCTCAAATCAGCCAAAATTTCCTTTTTAGACCAAAATGTAATGCATTAAAGCAGGGGCTCCCAATCCCCAGTCCATGACCTGTTAGGAACAGGGCCACACAATAGAAGGTGAGTGGCCTCAGGGCAAGTGAGCGAGCAAGCAAAGCTTCACCTTTATTTACAGCCACTCCTCATCACTCATATTACCCCCTGAGCTCCATGGAAAATTTGTCTTCCATGAAACTGGCCCCTATGCCAAAACGGCAGGGACTGTTTCCTTAAAGGCAAAAGATATTGAGTATGGTATTCATGCTTCTCTTTTTGTATAGCTCCATACATCTTATAGAATCCTCACATTATCATCAAAATAACATTCAAAGGCAAATTTTACACAATTTCATACTTACTTTTCAGGGAGTAGGAAACAATCTAAAGAGAAAACATGGAGTGTAGCATACATTATACTCATAGTAGTTTTTAAACAAAGAACTTGTTGCATGTAATGTATAGGTCAACTTCAAGGTTCAGAATAATAAAGCAGGTATCGCTAGAAAATGAAGGTGTATTAAAGAACAGCATTACAAATATTTGCCTATTTATTTTAAAATTTGAAATAAATGGTTCTCTGAAGACAAAAGAAACATACCAATTTTGTACTTGGGTGCATATAGAATCAACAGGAAAACCATTAATTCACAATTACCACTTTGTGCATCAAAGGCAAATTTGCAATGGCTGTGTCCACCTCTTGTAGTTGCATCAAACATTGAGCGACAATGATTTTCTGCTTCCCATAGGCATTTTGAGCATTTCCCCCCATTGTGAAATATTTTTCAGATTATCAAACACCAAATCAGATGCAGCAAACCAAATAATAATCATCCAAACTGAAAAGTGAAAAATATTAGTTGATGCACTGGTTCTTCAATGCTGTACTGTTTTAAACTCAAATATTTCATGTAGAAGTGAGACTCACTTGCAATAATGGACAAACATATCTGAAAGGAAAAATGACACTGAGAGGGAAAGATGGTTTAAACCAAGTGAGTACTACATTCACATCAATCCCAAATTTGCCTATTCATAAAATGATTATTGTTAGTATTCTTTTAGAATATAAACATATTCTTGAAGTTATCAAAATCATTTATAAGAAATCATATTCAAGTTCCAATTCTACAAAAGTATGGGGCATCTGTGTATTTACGTCACTGAGATCTAATGAAAAGAAGGCTGTATTCAGGAATGCCCAATGCTCTGACAAACCAAGTTCTACAGGTGATCATGGTTTTTTGGGTTTTTTTTTTTTTTTTTTTTTTTGCCCACAATAAGATATGATGGAGATCTTTACAATGAACTATTTTTCAAATATACTGTTTACATTGTACCAGTGCTTTCCCACAATGAAAGATACTTTCAAAAGAAATATTAAAATTATTCTTCAGACAATTTTTCCCTTTCCCCTTCAGGTCAACTCTCTGATTTTGGAAACAGTATCAAATTGCTTAAATGTGGCAATAAAGTATTATGAGGAAGATAAGTGTTATGTGACTGGTTCTGGAACTCACCAATTAGGTTCTGTGGTTCTGAGAAGGACCTGATATCAAATGGCACTGCAACAGTGCAATCTCTATAAATTATCACTTCTCAAATCATATTATGCACAGATTCTCCATGAGAGCTATTCTGACCAACTTCAGAGACACAACTCAAACAACAAAGGTCTGCCTTTGTGCCCTCTTGGTTTGGTGTGCACCATTTCCAAATTCACTTCAAATTCTGTATTACAGGTTAGCTTACCTAAAAATATTTGTAAGACAAATAACTTTCATGTCTTATAATTTGGGTATCACTTCCATTATGAAAACTGTTAAATCACAACAGTGAAGGAAACAGCACTCGTGTCCACTTTCAAATCATCTGTCTGTGAGAGTAAACTGCATGTCAAAGTGTGCCGCAGAACAGGAAGCAGAGACAGCCTAACACACTATTAGCTCTCTAGGCTCAGGCTTACATTCACTTGTCACATGTTTTTGCCAAGGCCCATAGATCTCAAAGTGGGTCTTCGGAAAGTTAACATTTTAGTAAGATCTCCCTCCTGACTCCCACCGTGCTTTTAGTCTAAAGCCACGTAATCTCTTTCATAAATTCACCCCACCCTCCGCACCACCTCAGAGCTATGTCAGAGACTCTTGGTGAGAGTGTATTCCTTACCCAAACTCACACTATTACCCATCTGGGTTCCAGTCCTGACCACAGACTAACATTTGGGAATCAACAGGGTAAAGGGTAGTCCCATTTTAGTGGCACACATATACAAAGTAAACTCTGCTTTAAATTAGAAAAGAAATTAATGTCACAGACTGTTTCCCTATAAAAGATATGTAATAAAGTAATTTATCAATAAAATAGCTATTACTAAAGCAAAGCTTTCATCAATAAGCTTCAAGAACTTTGAAGGAGGAGAATGGCTTCACGAAATGGTAGTCCAGGTTCCCACAGTGTGGACACTGCTGGACGTTGCTGTACTCAGAGAAGTACTGCATCCCGATCCGCACGTCGATCACAGGCTTGCCACAGTGCTTGCAGTTCAGGCGGGCCTGGGAGAAACACACACAGTGACCCATAATGCTTTTGGCTTCACAACATGTCAAAGTCATCCAAACAGAAATGTTGGGAAAGTGATTGAGAGCTCCTTTATTACCAAAACCAGGATATGGAAAGCCTAAGACATCATATTCAAATATTCACCATCATCAGTTTGAATGGTTACTGACTCCCAGTTTCTCTCATGCTATGAGGTGCTGCTAGTCCTTTCACCTACCAGTAGGAAGAAACCTCTCCACCAAATTTCCTTCAGAAAACAGGAACTGCCTGCACCCTGGATTTAAAGAGTGGCTGAAACTGGCTTGCCCACCCAAACCTGCATGAAACTTCTTTGAAGATGCTGGGTTCATTTCAAAACTTCATATACATTTTTCATTTTATTCCATATGACATTGTTTTCTTTGATGTAAAAATAAAATTTCCATAAAATATTCAAGTAAAACTGGCAACCCAGGCAGAAGGGCTGTTCATCCCGAGGTTTCTGGAACCCAACAGCACACTGTATCTCCACTCATGCCTGTGTTTCTCTTACAGCACAGTCCTAGAGTCTTTCAGCAGCAGGGCCAGGATGTTACAACAAAACAAGGTAGATAATGCTGTCTGAATTTTAGATGATGCAACTAGGGCACGCTGTGATAAAGCACCATGTCCAGGACCACATACTTAGAAAGCAGAAATGCTGCAATTTGAACCAAGTAGCCTGCTCCAAGCCCACACTTCGCGAGCACATGAACTATCTTTCTGTAACCAGAGATGAACTTTCATCCCTCTGAACATTAAAAGTGCAATTCTGAATAAGCCTATTCCTTTCTGATAATCAATTATGGTTTACTTTGGCTCAAACTTACTGGAAACCTTTCCTGGATCCCTTAGTAGTGTCTAACATCTGTATCCTCATAGTGATATCTTCAATTGATTAAAAAAAAAAAAAAAAAATAATAATAATAATAATAATAAACAGTTATTGAACATGTTTTCCATTTCAGTTGGAGCCAGAAAACATAGGTCTGGATTTAAAATCATTTTGTTGTTATTGTCTTTCTTTTTTGATTTTCTGAAACAGGGTCACACTATGTAGCCCAGGCTGGGCTCAAACTTCTTGGCCTCCTAAGTGCTATGCCCAGTTCTGGATTTAAATTATTTTAAGGAAGAAATATACAGTGTATATCAAGGCACTAGTGTGGCAGGATGCTACTCTTCTCCCTATAGATATGAAAATCCCACGGCCTTTTCATCAGTGCAGTAGAAAGAACACCAGAATGGGAATCACAGGTCTTCATCATGACTGTGCACTCTATGTGTAGACCTGGAAAAAACATGGACATTTCTGAGGCATCCATTATAAATGAAAAATCAAGAGACTGGATAAGCTCTCCCATGACTCTTCTGGGGCTAACATTCTATGAGTTAACAGGCCCAAACAAACTCGCATTTCTTCATGTCCTTAGACAACCCTTCTGCCACGTACACAGAGAAAAGAGCCACTTCTTTTGGTTTCTTTCACCTTAAAAGCTGGTATTACCAGGCCTGGCAGTGCAGGCTTGTAATTCCAGCTATCTGGGAGGCTGAGGCAGGAAGATAGCATTCAAGGCCTGCCTGGGATACAAGGTGAGTTCAAGGCCAGGCTGGGCAACTTAGCAAGACCCTGTCTCAAAATAAAGTATTAGGGATATAGTGCAGTTGTAGAGCACTTGCTTAGCATGTGTGAGGCCCAAGGTTCAATTCCCAGTATTGCCAAAAATAAAGAATAAAAAAATAAAAAAGCTGCCATTAAGGCAGAACAGCAATCATAAAATGCTAGCATGAATAACTAAAAAGCTATGGCAACTCATTTCCAACGCTAAGCTTAGAAATGTTAAAGTCAATGCATTAGAATAGTATGAAATTTTCAACCCTATGTAGGGTCAAAGGACAGCTCGAGAGAGCCATTTAGGTATCTCACAACTATATTTCTCTTCTGAAAAACACTAGAATAGACAAAAACCAAGGTGAAATACTGCCTCTGTCAATCTTTCAATTTACCAGACACAGGTCATCTTCTGTAAATAGTAAGGGCATTCCATTTTCAAAAATCAAACTATAATGCTAACAATACAAAACCCTGTAGTAACTAGTAAAATGTGTATCAATTTATTGTATTAAAAGTGAAACTTACACACTGAGAAACAAAGGAAAATTTCTGCCCTACCCATGAATATCAAGGAATTTTAAGACAAGTCTGTTTTCCCCAAGTACTTGGAAATAAACCAAAGATATTTCCAAGCGGTTTCATCTCTTGTGTTTCTATGATCTATTTAATGTTTTCACATGTTAGTACTTCCCTCTTTCCTGATAACAGCTAAATTTCAGATGCTCTCTTGACATCACAAAATGCCTCTTCTTTTGTAGTGCTGTGAAGATTACCAACCTTTTTCATCAATCTCACTTACCTTATGATGCAGGTAATTCCTAGATAAATGGCACTATCCCACAGGAAGGAAACAAGAAGAAAATCCCATCTATTAATGAAAGCAAACCAGGTGCCATGGCACATGGCTATAATCCCAGCAACTTGGGAAGTGGAGGCAGGAGAATCAAAGATTTGAGGGCAGAGGCAGCCTGTACAAGCAAGACTCTGTCTCAAAATAAAAAAGGGGTTGGGTATACAACTCAGTGGTAGAGCACTTTCCTAGCCTGCACAAGATCCTGGGCTTAATGTCTCAGTACTGAAAATAAAGGAAAGAAGGAAGGAAACGAGAGAGGGAAAGTCTTCCTTTTGAATCAAAACCATTTGTTATAAATTTAGTACACTGTAAGCTAATCATAAAAATGTAAGAAAATATAAGCAAGCAAAAAGAAAACTAAAGGAACCACTCTGCATCCCACCTCTCAGGTCATATGAACAACTGCTAAGAGGTTAGCAAAGTCCTTTTCATGCTCACTTAGTCACAAATAGAAGCATGATATGGCACCATTTTATAACTTTTTTTGACTTAACAGATACTCCACATATAATGATATATTTTTCTGGAATATCCCTCATCATGACTGCATAGTATTCCATCACAACACAGTAACTCAGCCATCACTGCCAGACTTTGGAGGATTTTCTGACTGAATTTCTTTACTTTCAGAAGCATCTTCTCCAACCTCTTACACCTACCCCAAAGTAACCACAAGGCAGTCCCTAGCTTCTTTGTATTCACTTGTGGACAGAAGCCCCTTATCACCTCAGTGGAGTTGATACCAACCTGACAGCAGGGAGAGGCAGCCAGGATGTCATAGGTGTACATGGTGCCCAGCTGGTGCCAGCTGCCATCCCACCGTGACTTACACTTGATGCAGATGATCTTGTGAACCCCTTCCAGGCAGTCCACGCACACCGCATACAGATGCATGAGTCTCCCTGTGCATGGAAGACACAAGGCTGAGAGCGGCCATCATGGAAACCACAGGGAATCAAATGCAAACATTTGATCATTTGGATATACACGAAAAGCAAAATAGATGCTATTTATCACACATCCCCATGATGTCCTTTTAGAATAATGAATTACTATTAATAGGATAATTTAAATTCAAACTTATTAAAAATAGAGTCTTGCTTCAATTTACTTTTCTAAAATGTGCTGTCAGGTTTACGTAATCTGTCCATAGAAATTCAAATAAAGCCACACATGCTCAAAATCAGCCTGCAATCACGCAGGACTCTGACCAAAGTCTGTATGTGGCACAGAGAAAGTGAACCAGCAATGTTGGTCTTGTCATGAGCTCTCACCCATAAGCCTCATCATAAAAAGCCTGAAAGCCTGCCTTGGTATTGACAGCCCAGAATTATATCACAGTCAAAAGTATTATGCTAACTGTCCTCGTCCCCAAAATTGCTCAGCTATCACAACTAATTTAGGAACCAGAATTATACCTTCCTTGTAAGTGGTCTGTTTAAAAGTTCAATGCTTTATTATTTATTGGGTTCTTCAAAGTCACAACTTCATTTTTTCATTATTTATCAAGATCTTATTGCTTATAAAGAAAAGATGTCACCCTAATTTATGGGGAAGGGTCAAGGTTCAAATAATTGGGACTCAAAATGTCCAGGATCTTCCTGGGCAATGTGTAAGAGCAAAAGTGGAACAGGAAACCCCGCTGTGTTACAAACACTGTCACAAAAACATACATTCAACAGTGGCTTTTGGCTGCTTGCTGCCAGAAGTCAAAAGTGAGTTTTCACCACTCAGTGGCAAGGACAAACGCTCTTCCTTATCCACTAGCATGAATCCGTCTTTAGAGGGAACCCTTTATTGTATTGCTCACATGACTCTCTCCCATCTTGAGGACAAGAGGCAAGTTTTACTCATCCCTATAGACTCGAAGTCTGGTACACTGTCTGGAACATGAAAGCACTCCCTCAATGTGCTGGGTGAGTGGATGGGATGTGCTAGTAGCCAAAGACATGCCCTGGGCCTCTATGCCAAAAACAGGAAGAATGACAAGAGCTCCTTGCTGTGCTACTCACCTACATTCTAAAACACTGAGACAAAAAGTCTTACGTGCCATAATCACTCTGAGGGGTCTGATGGCATATCAAGAAGTCAGCTCAAACACCTGGAGCCAGGGGGAAAACACTTCATTTCTAGCCTCCCTCCTAGATCTACTCACTACAACTCTCAAACATCCAAGGATGCTGCAAGGATGCTGCAGATAAGGGGAGACACAGAAGACACCATGACGATAAAGACAGCAACTAACTTCTACTGCATACTTATCAAGGCTCTGCACTGTGCTGTGAGCTCTAGGTGAATCATTGCACTTAATTCTCACCACAGCACCATAGAGAAGGCGTGGCTGCTATTCCCACTTCAGATAGGAGCAATCAGAGCTTAGAGAGCTTGAGCAGCTTGCGTAGGTTAAGAAAATAAATAGCAAAGTCCAAGCTCAAATCATGTCTATCTTAACTCTTAACCTACATACAAACTCTTGGGAAGCCTTGGCACAGATTGAATCTCTGGATTTGTTCTCAGTTATACACTAAGTACAAAGAATTTTAAATTTATAAACCTTAGGACAAGGTTTCATTTGTGAGTTCAAACAAAAAACAGATTCCTAAGAAATCACAGGCCTGCCGCCATACCACTGTGGCATCCGATCCTGTCAGATCTCAGAAACTAAGCAGGACCAGGCCTGGTTAGTACATGGATGGGAGACCACCTGGCAACACCAGGTGCTGTAGGCTTGGGAGAAGGACCCAGCAATACACTCCTAAAAAATCAATCTGCCATTGAAAACCCTATGAATAGGAGAGAAGCACTGACAATGTTTCTCCTGTTGTACATTGTTGTTGTAAGGTGCTGTCAAGTCATGTCTGACTCAGTGACCCTCATAGGGTTTTCAATGGCTAATTGTTTCAGGATTGCCTCGGGAATGGATTGCCACTTCCTTCTCCCATTTTTGCGGTGCTGGGAATCGAACTCAGGACCTCAGAGACTGCAGAGTGGCACTTTACCAACTGAGCTAAATCCTAGCCCCTGTTGTACATACGGTCCCTATGAGTGAGACACTGACTCAACAGCACCTAACAGCAGCAACCACAAGAGATCACATATGGTACAAAGTGGTAAGAGAACTCCAATATGACTTTCCTAAGTAAACCAATATTGTTGTTGTTGTTGTTGTTAGGCGCCGTGGAGTCGGTATCCGACTCATAGCGACCCTCATAGGGTTTTCAATGGCTGACTGTTTCGGGATTGCCTTGGGAGTGGATTGCCAGGTCCTTCTCCCATTTTTGCAGTGCTGGGAATTGAACTCCGGTCCTCAGAGACTGCAGTACAGCACTCTACCTACTGAGCTAAATTCCAGTCTAAACCAATATTAATACATTATTAAAACCAAACAAAACATTTTCTGAGTCAGAGAAGAGGGGCTGGAGGAGAATTTGGAGGAGGGCAAGGTGGAGTAAAGGCCAGGGAAAGGGAATAACAATCCAGAGGGTCCACTACCAAAAATAAGTATTTCAGCAACATATAACCAACTACAAACTATAGAATCCTCTGGCCTGGAATGTGGCCTTCCCCTTGGAGTTGAAAATGATTTAAAGAATGCATGGCTGGGACTCTGTGATGGAAGAAATGGTTTACATCAGCTTGCTACAAATAAGATCACCCAGACTTCTCTGAGATACAGCAATAAAAACACTGACCTGTGACCATGGCTCCACGTGTAGCACGGATGACTTCTCTGGTACTGACTAGACACCTTGACCTTCAGGTTCTACAATCAATACTTAATTCTCAATACCTTTGTAAGCATGTACCTTACACAGCCATTTTCTCTTTGTGCATGTTTACATATTTGTATGTGTGCACATATACAGGTAACTAGGGCCTAATTTTTACCTTTCTCCAACCACTCCCTGACAGGTACCTTCAAGCTTTAGTCTTGGGCTCTATCATATTCTCTTCCTTTCCCTTCTCTTTTCTCCTCATTCAAGAGTTAAGCCACTCTCAAGATGTAACTACTACAGTTAAGAAAAAAAAAAGCTCCTCCATGTTCATTCCAAATGTTTACCTCTAACAGTGCTCACAAGATACTTCCCCGCAAAAGTTAACCCAATGTACACAAATACCCTCATCTTCTTTCCCTTAGAAACAGGTCCTATCCCAACCTTCTCTACTTTTGTCTGAGAGAGTACCATTTATCCCATCTAGAACCAAAGTGAGCCCATGAATATTCTTCATCTTCTATAGCTGAGATGTCGCATGTCTGTTATTTTCCTTTAAAATAATCTCTTGCTAATACTCCCTCCTTTCAACTCCACTGCCACCATACAGCAGCTTCTCATCTGGCTGTATCCAGACTTGAGAAATGTTTCTACTATGTCTAGGTTCTATTTATTTATTTGTTTGTTTATTTAGCAGTACTAGGGGCTTGAACATATGCTAGGCAAATGCTGTTGCATTGAGTTGCATCCACAGCCTCCTTTTTATTTTCTGAGACAGTCTTGCTAAGTTGGCACAGGCTGCCTTTGGCCTTGAATTTGCAATCTACCTCAGCCTCTGAAGGTGCTGAGATTACAGGTGTGTGCCATGGCACCTGGCTGGTCCCAATCTTTTCAAACAACTTTTGTGATATGTGATTGTATGCATTTTAAAAATGTATGTCTCAACTCATTTCATAAGGAACACGGCAAAACTCTTTATTAGGGCTGGAAAGGACCCCTACAACCTGCTGTCCACCTTTCCTACTCACTTTCCCTCTAGAATATTCCTAGCCTAACAGTTTTCTATCTCCGGATTGCAAGCTGTCCTTTTTCTTTTAACCACCAACCACTCTCCTCATCAACAAACACTTGATGTGACCAGACCCTCTGGTTTTTAAGCCCAGCCTACCTTCTGGTATCTGCCCTCACACTACCACGTGAACAAGCCCAAGAGGAATTCTCACATACTACTGGGGAAATATAAATCAGTACAGCCATTATGGAAAACAGTAAAAAGTCCCTTAAAAAATTAAAATCGCTCAACTGATTACCTGATAACAATAAAATACTTGATACTGTGTAAAAAAAAATTAAAATTAGAACTATCATATGATGCGGCAATCATACTGAAGGAAGTGCAATCAGTAGGTCAAAGAGGTATCTGCACTCTCATGTTCACTGAAGCACTATTCACAACAGCCAAGACACAGAATCAACTTATATGTTCATCAACAGATAAATGGATGAAGAAAATGTAGTATATACACAATGGGATATTCAACCATAAAAAAAGATGAAATTCTATCACTTGTGGTAACATGGATGAACCTAGAGAACATCACATTAGGTGAAATAAGCCAGGCACAAGAAGACGAATATCACATGATTGCGTTCAGCTGTGGAATCTCATAAAAGCTGATCTTATAGAAGTACAGAGTCAAATAGTGGTTACCTAAGGCTAGGAATGGACTGCCAAAAGAACCAACAGATCTGTCCTAGAAGAAGTACAACCAGAGTGCTCCTTGGAAGCAAGAATGGCCAAACTGTGTCTTACATATTTCGGACATGTAGTCAGGAGAGAACAATCCCTGGAGAAGGACATCATGTTTGGAAGAGTGGCAGGTCAGCGCAAAAGAGGAAAACCCTCCACCAGATGGACTGACACAGTGTCTGCAACAATGGGCTTAAACATAAATAAGATCATTTGCCTGGCACAGAATCGCCAAGTGTTTCGATCTGCTATACATAGGGTCGCTATGAATCGGACTCGACTCAACAGCACCTAACAACAACAACAACAACAACAAGGCTAGGAACAGTAGGGGAGGCAGGGTGTAAAGAGACTGGTTAACAGTAAAAAAGAAAAAAAAAAAAAACCAGCTACATAAGAACAGTAAGTTCTTGTGTTCTATTGTACAGTACAGTGACTACAGTTAACAATCTTACATTGTATTTTTCAAAATAGCTAGAAGATTTTGGATGTTCTTACCACAAAGAAACGATAAATGTATGAGGTAACTGATATCCTAAATACCTTGAACTGGTCATTACACAATGTACACATGTATCAAAACATGACACTGTACCCCATAAATATGTACAATTGTTATGCAGCAATTAAAAACAAAATAAAATTTTAAAAAAGTCTGAACCAGCCTGTTGGAAAACTAAAGACTACATGGGTCAGAGATGAAGCATTTCCAGCTAAGGACCCAGAGGTCAACCAGTCTACCAACTACTAGGTGTGTGTGAGAAACCACCCTAACCAATCAAGCCACAGAACTATGAAAAGTCTTTAAATCATCTGTTTTGAAGCCACTAAATTTTGGTGTGGGGCTGGGATTTAGCTTAGTTGGTAAAGCACTGCTCTGCAGTCTCTGAGGTCCCAAGTTCAATCCCCAGCACCACAAACAAAAATGGGAGAAGGATGAGGCAATCCACTCCCAAGGCAATCCCGAAATATTGAAAACCCTCTGAGGGTCACTATGAGTCTGACACGACTCGACAGCACCTAACAACAACAAATTTTGGTGTGCTCTACCTTATAACAAAGGCTAACAGACATAGTGGACCAGGTTAACTCTCAAAATGAATGAGACTACTTCCTTCAACTTCAACTCCCTTTCCTTGCTCAGAAAGCTAACACAAGAAACTATGCATGAAACAAGAACAGGATGCTAATAAAAGAGAACCTGAAAAATAAAAAATATGCGAACAGAAAGTCAAGAAAACCATCCAGAAAGCATAATGAAGAAATGAACAACAGTTTAAAACAAGGATTCTCCTTTCTACCAAAAGGATTCTCCTTCCTACCAAAAGAGAAAGAAAGAAAGAATCTAAAAGGTCTGGTTTCTCATTAATACAAGTTCCAAAGAGTTTTTTTTTTTAAGTGAAAATAGAGAAGAGGAAGTTATCAAAGAAATAATATAAAAGCTCCCCCCAAAGTGAAAATTGTAAGTTTATAAACTCAATGGGTCAAGACAGTACACAGTACAATAAATGAAGGGGGCCAGGGAGACAAGAACCATATCATAGTTAAATTTCAGAACACTAGAGATACAAGGAGAAAAATTAAAAAGGAAAGTGAATGTGGAGGCAGGGAGACAAATAATAATATTAAACTTCTTAATAGCAACAATGTAAGATTTGTTGTTGCTGTTAGGTGTCATTGAGTCAAGTCCAACTCATGGTGATAGAAGACAGTAAAGAAATGGCTTTAACATTTAAAAGGGAAAATAGTTATAATTTAGAGGACTACATCCAGCTAAATAGCAATCAAATGTGAAGACAGAATCAAGAAATTCTCAGACTTTCAAAGTCTCAAATTATGCATTTGCATGCTCCCCTTCTCAGCTCCTGGGGATGTCTTCTAAAAAAACAAAAAGGAGGGCTTAAACCAAGAAAAAGAACATATAGACTCTAGGAGACAAGACTTAACACATGGAAAAGAAATGAAGGCAGCTGAGGTACCACAGGTCCTCAGTGTACCTAGGACAGACTGGAGCAGGGAGATGAAAGTCTGTATGAGGGGCATTTTCAGAAGAACAATACTTCAAGAAAACATGTCAGGTGGGTTGAAACATTTGTGAAAGGTAGTTTGTAAAGCTCCTGGAAAGAGAGAGCAACTAGACAAGGTTTTTGTTTTTGCTTTTGTTTTATTTAAATAGGAGGAAAAAAAAAACACTTGTGAGACTGAGGCAGGAGGACTACAAGTTTAAGGCCAGCCTGGGCTACATAGTGAAACCCTGTCTAAAAAAAAAAACCACTAACACTAACAAAACAAAACTTTAAGCAAATGAAAACATGAAGAAATTAATGAAAACAAAATGTGCCCTTGAATACACTGTCTCTATAATAGGAAAAATATGAATATGTGTTGGCTCAACACTAAATACTTACATACTCACAGAAAAACATTAAGGATTTAACCAAGAATTATGATATTATCCTGAAAGAAGGGGTCTATCCAGTCATATACCTTAAAAATAAATCAACAGATAATATCTAAAATTGGGCAATGAACATAGCAATATTTAAAATTTTGATGTTAAAAGTCAGGCACCTGTAATCTCAGCAACTCAGGAGACTGAGGCAGGAGGATTGTGAGTTCAAGGCCAGAAGCAGCCCATGCAACTTAGCAAGAACCTGTCTCAAGATAAAAAATAAAAAAGGGGCTGGGGTGCAGCTCAGTGGTAGAGCTCTTACCTAGCAGGTATGAGGCCCTGGGTTCAACCCTGCAGTACTGAAAAACTACGATGTTAAAAATTTGAATAATCAACCAGGCGTTGTGGCACAAGCCTGTAATCCCAGTGACTCGGGAGGCTGAGGCTGGAGAATCATGAGTTTGAGGCCAGAGGTAGCCTGTGCAATTTAGGGATACCCTGTCTCAAAATTAAAAAAGAAATGAAAGGGGCTGGGGTACAGTTCAGTGGCAGAGTAGTTGCCTAGCATGCGTGAGGCCCTGGATTTAATCCCTAGTACTCTAGAAAGACATAAAAACAAAAACTAAACAAACAAAAACCCTTGAAGAGTCAGTTAAGATTTGAAAGCACTGTCTCTGAGGATAAAGACAGCAGCAGAGGTTGGTGGGAAGACAGGAGATATCACTTTTTTTACAAGTGTTTTTCAGCATGGTTTTAAAATTATAAACATCTTACATGTCATGCATCTCCCCTTTATGGAATTCCAGTAGTTTTATAAGAATTAACAGATTGCACATCTGTACTAACCAACGCAGCCATTCAATTTACGGAGGAAATGTGCCCAAGTCCTTGTATATCATCCATAAGCTTCCTCAATATCTTCTCCACCACCATGGTCATGTCTGAACTTTCAACAACCCTCCATTTTCCTTTTGATGCTATCAAGACAGTCTCACCTTTCATAATTTCAAAATTAAGCCAACTAACTTGAAAACATATTGGCCCTTCTTGTCCCCTAGTTTCTCTCACTGTTACATTTACAAGGATCAAAGGAAAGATAGCTTATTAGGCACATTAAAATAGGATTCAAAAACAGGTATTTTAAAGCAAGAATTACGTAATTCTCTCTCTAATTTTCCTCCCAATTATGAAAAACTACACACCAGCAGTCCTTTCTTCAAATTAGAGCAGAACAAGAACATAAAATTACCCACTGAGCCAAATGTACTTTGTACAGTGACATCAGAGTACCAAAATCACCACCATTTCACCAAGCAAAGCAGAAATACTAACGTTACCTAGCACCTGATTAGAATGAAAACACACCATCAGTTAAAATTAAATCAAAACAGAGCAATTCCATCTTGTTTTCTGTTTGGATGTTAACAAACAAAGCAGGCAAGGTGAATCAACACCTATACCTTGAAGATGACAAGGAACATCGTATTCGATCTCATCGTGTCTCGAGGGGCTTAAGAATAGAGTTCCATCCACCAGGGGGAACTGTTCAAAGACGGGGAGTGCCCGGTGGCACAGAGCACAGTTTACAACGTTTCTGTGACTGGCACTGAGTGCGGCAAGAATGAACTTCCGCAGGTCCTCGCCTTGGCCCACGTGGGCATCGTCTTCCATCCGCACGTGGAAAGTGTTCAGCTTATGCCTGGGGATGTGAGTGAGGAGTTCAGAGAGGTCTAGCCGCCGCAGGAACTGCACAGGGGTGTCGAAGTGTCCCCCCCTGTGAACAGATAACCCAGCCGGACTGTAATCAAAGTGGGCATTTCTGAACATGTGGCCCCCAGCCATGGCCTTTTTGTGAGGCTCAAGATGGATGGCGTTCTTTAAGAATTCCCCAAGGTATCTGGAAGAGCGAGGACCACTGAAGTGGGCAGGGGAGAGGATAGAGTAGCCAGTGGGTGGAGACTGGCCAGGGGAGCCACAAGGGGAACGGGCACCATAGGCCACAGCACTGACCGCCTTCTCCTGGGAGTTCTGCCGGTCCATGGAATGCCGGCGGGGGAGGTCGTGATTCAGGCCTTTCTGAGGTTTGTTTGGGGGCCTGCACTTTTTTGCTTCCTCCCCAGCCTCTCCTGGGGCCCTCCCTGTGTTCTTCTCCAACCCAGACTTTTTCTTTTTCTCATCCTGCATCCGCTTCACCTGGTACCAGTCTGTATCCTTCTTTAAGTGGCCCTGTCCACAACGGCAGGAGCAGAAGCGGAAGGCCAGGTCATAGCCCTTTTTGGTCCACATGTTCTGGCGACACTGTTTCTCGTTCCAGCTGCGGGCCCGGCCAATGCAGTTGAACTGCACCAGGATGCTGCTCTCCCACTCGTAGAAGCACTGCAGGTGCATCCAGGTGCTGCAGGGGCAGTGCTCATTGTTGCACACCACCTTCTGGTAGTCATCCTTCTCAAGGTCCACTGGCCTCCCGAAGCTGCAGATCAGGGGTGTGGCACAAGGCGCTTCTGAGAAAGGAACAAGAGAAAGAGAAAGAGAGAGTTCAGTGCGCAGGACTCCAGTGGACACGCATCTAGAGAACAAAGTCATTCACTGGAGCCCATTCATGCCAGGAATACTCCACTGCTGGAACAATAAGACAAAAATTTCCCATTTTCTTCTGGTATGAGGCTGAGCCAAGAGAATTTATTTTCTTCTATTTCTTATCTGCTGAAAAACATACAGGTGAGCTTCAAAAAGCCCAAATTCTTCCCAGCGCAATTGTGTGTCAATACTTGCAACATTGAGGTATAAAGTTTCCCTAAGATGTGGGTTAAATGACAGGAAGTTCCAGAGTTTCCTTAAAAATCAATCATTCCAGGGAACTAGGAAATAATATGAAAAAACTTAACCAACCATCTCCAAAAGGTCCCTCAAAGGACTTTATCATAGGCTATAGGTTGCCCTGAATACCAGACAGAGGTTAGAAAACCAGCCAGCCTCATCTCTAGTTCTCTTCTAGAATGGTCTGATACCTAATGGCAGGATGTCTATCAAACTAATTGCTGATCTACATAGGATTCCACTGTCAGGTTATGAAGGAAAAAAAAAAAAGCAGTTAAAAAAAAAAGCTCTTAAAGCTCTCAGACAGAAAGCAAAGAAAAATAAGGTATTTCTACTGTCTTAAGCACATGTCCCCCACACAGGGTCCAAACAGCCAGGCAGGTTCCCAGAAACAAAGCAAAATGAGACGCCACAAAGCAGAACCCCATTTCTTTTGAAATAAATAGTATGGAAATTGAGCCTCCCTCAGTTCTTATAACTTCTCAACAATAACTCACTATCTGAGCTTAGAATTTGTTTTTTAAAAATGTCAAAAAGACATGATGGAGACAGTAAGAAAGATCAGTGGTTACCAGGGAAGAAAAGGGGAGGGATGAACAGATAAGAGAAAGGAGGATTTTTAGGGCTGTAATGCCATTCTGTATGGTACTATGATGGTGGATACATGTGTCAAAATTCACATGTCAAAATTCACAGACTATACTACACCAACAGTGAACCCTAGTTAACTCTAGAATTCAGGGACAACGTGTTATCAGTGTAGGTTCAATGACTCTAACAAATGTACCACTTGGCTCTGCAGAGAATGCTGATAGTGGGGGAGGCTCTGTATGTGTGGGGGTAGGGGTATATGGGAACTCTCTGTGCTTTCTATTTTGCTGCAAGAACCTATAACTTCTCTACAAAATAAAACCCTTTTCTGAAAATGAAAAGGGGTAAAAATGGATGTGTAAGTCACAGGTCCCTGGAATACTAGCTGTGTAAAAGTGGACTGATTAACTATTTAATTCTCAACTTCTAACTATAATGGGGTATAAAGTATAGTCACTACTTTATAGACATCCTGGTGAGGATTAAATAAATGCTTATGGAGAGTTTAGCACAGTATCTGGCATATAGGGTTTACTAATATTGTCGCTGTTATTCTTGTCATTAGCTGAATCTTTACAATACAGTTTGGGACATTTTTATTTGTAAAAGAAACTGTGTAATGAGGTGTCTGAAGGTCTAAACCAGAGATGGTAAAATCGGTCAAATGGGGAGCCAAACTGAGAGATGGAGAGTCCAGTAGTGCAGGCACAGAACAAAGGCGGCTCCAGCATTGCCAAAAGACAACTGATGTCATAGGCCCAAACTAGCAGCTGCCAGTTGTGTGAAGCAAGGCCTGAGTGTGATTATAGGACCAAGGATGAGAAGGGCAGCACACAGAGCAACACACCCAACAGGTTTCCCTACATGGTCTCTTTGCACTCCTACACTTTTCAATACAATTCATCACTCCACTTAAATTTCTCCCTGCATTTCTGTGCCATTTTATTGCCATCTGCATCCTCTTTTGCCTCCCACTCCCCAAAATAAGTACCTCCCCGGACTAGTGCTCAGCATTTTTCTCTCCATTTCTCTAGGCAGAAGCTAAAAACTAAATCTGCCACTCCTTAACAGGACACTACTGGCATTTGGATAATTTTTGGTGCAGTGCAACTGTCTAGTGCATTACAAGACATTAGCTTCACTGGTCCCTCAGCACTTAATATGTGTAGCCCCCACCCACACTCCTACCCTTTTTTTTTCTTTTTTAAGTGGTATTGGGGATAGAACTCAGTGCCCCACACATGCTAGGCATGCACTTCACCATTTAGTTCACCCTCAGTCCTACCTTCCCATGATAACCCCAACATCCATACCATTTTCAAAAGCTCCCTTCAGAGGGCAGGCCTACTCCTAATTGGGAACCACTGGGCTTGATCATGAAGGTTCCATGTACTGTGTACAGAAGTTCAGATGTCTGCTGAAAATGAGACACTAAGTGCAGACTCGGCCTCAGTGTTGTTTCAGAACGTTCTCCCCATGGTGGCAGCGTGGGGCTTGGGGCCAGAGGCAAAGAGGCCAGGAGCAGAGTCTAAAGTAATCAGGTGGGAATGATGAGTGCCTGAATTCCACAAGCAGTGTCAGATGACTGTGCTTGAAACACAGGACAGAAAAGAGGAGGGGCAGGTTTGACCAGAAGAGGACTTTTGACTGACCTTTCTTGGACCTGCTGAGTGGTAAGTAGCTGTGCACCATCATGATGGAGAAAATCACGAACATGACCAGAGCTAGGCAAGCTCCAGCTGAGAATACAGACGGGGAATCATGTACCCAGAGACACAAGTTAAATCTCTGGGACCCGTGAGGTACCCAGGGGTAGTGTGAGTAGTGGGCAGAAACAGACAGGGAACAGACTCCTGGGAAGCAAGTATTGGGACCACAGATGGGGCAGAAAAGTCCTCCACAGAGATTGGCAAAGGAGAAACAGAATTCACTAGAAGACAAGTCAGGAGAGAATCATGTGGAGGCCTTCAGGGGAAAGTTTTAAGAATGGAGGACTATGTAATGGCCCAGTGTGCAAGGCAGATCAGCGCTTTCTCAACCTCTGCATTACTGGCATGGTGGGGGTGGCTAAATCCTATTGTGGGAGCCTCCTGTGTTTTATATTTAGTTGCATCCTTCCCTGTCCTCTACCCCATAGTTGCCAATACCCCTGCTTCTCCCTCCCCCAATTTTAACACCCAAAATGTTTCCAGACATTGCCAGATAATTCCTGGGGGGCAAAATCAACCCTAGTTTAGAACCACAGGGTAAGATAAGTCTGAAAAGTCCTCACAGAACAAGCAGTGAGCCAAGCACTGCCACTTCAGTGCAAATAGTGCTGGTGGCATAACAGGGCAGGTCAGAGGCAGATGGTGACGAACAAATAGGCGGCAAGGTGAAAAGGTAGAAACTGTGTGAATGACTCTCCAGAAAACTCTTTCTAGAAGTATAGTCATAAAGCGAAGGGAAGGAAATGGCCAGGGCACAGAGAACACCAAAGGATGCTTTCTAAACAAGTTAAAGAACTGGGAGAAGGCATGACAAAAACTCAGGACAACTTGTAGATACAGGAAATGGAACAAGCAATGTGATTTTCCTACTCAAAAACCTTTGCAACCTCACCAATGTCCACTGAATACACCACCACAATACCCCATTAAATGCATCAGCATGGGCAGTGAGATCCTTAAAGCCTGTGCAAATGTGAGTTATGAGTATTGTGTATTGCAATATCTCCTTCACTGTAGTATTCCAGGACCTCAGCAAAACAGCCCTAAACCTGTGGGCCTCCTTAGCCCAGGATTGGAACACCACATTCCACTGGTATTGAGTGCCACAGAGACACCACCACTATGGGAGTCCTTTAGGAGGCAACTCAGAACTCAACTTTATTCCTGCACACCACACTTATAGTCATTTCAGGCTAGCCAATCAGAATCTGTGACGTTTTCATGACATTTTGGGTTAGCCAATCAGTACCATATGACTCAGCAAAAAATCTGAGAAGGGAGTAAGAAACTCAAGGAGGGACACGCCCTGACTGCAGTGGGCAGGAGCCATCTTGCCTCAACCTCATGGACTCAAACCAGGTGTGCCACAGTGAGTCATAAAAGAGTCCCGGGTGTGCCTCAGGACTCAAGGTGAGCTAGACACACCTTGACCCAAGCAGGCTCAGAATCGTGTTTCCTCCCTTCCTTTCTTGGCCCCATATTATTTTCTAGATTTATCCCTACATAAACCAACTCGTGTACCTCTGTGTATCTGATCACTGTGGCTTCTCCACCTACTTCCTAGGAGTCCACAATCCTTAATCTTCATTTGTCCAAATCCCATTTTGTCCAGGGCAGCAATTCACAGTACTACTTACAAGCTATGTGCCCTCAGGCAAGTTACTTCTTTTCATGTTAGTTTCCTCTCTTATAAAATGCAGATAGCAGTACCTTACATCAGCAGTCCCCAACCATCTAGCTGTGGACCATACCATCTGTATTTACATCTCACCTTACTACCTAAGCTCTACCTCCTGTCAGATCAGCATTACTGCCCCCCACCATCACCACCTCTGGTCTGTGGAAAAACTGTCTTTCACAAAATCAGTCCCTGGTGCCAAAAAGGTTGGGGACCACTGCTTTACATGGTGGTTGTAAGGATGAAAAGAGCCCAATATACACTTGGTGCTCAGAACAGGGGCTGGCACCTCCTAACCACTACTCCTTTCCCCTCCTTCAAAGCCCACCTCCAGACATTAACTGTACCAGGACACTCCTTGTCTGCAGCCTGAATTCTCCCAGCAAGGTATGTCTGAATCTTACTGGAATCCATCATCATGGTCCCTGACAAGTGATGATTCCAGAAGAGATTGCCTCTTACTCATTTTTGTGTTCCTGGCACCAATGAGCCTTGGCCTTCTACAAATCAGGAGCTTAATAAAGTTGCAATAAAGACGCTGACACATAAAACTCACAGATGATGAAAGCAGGAGAGAGAGAGAGCTGTGATCCTAGACAGAAAGAGATTTCAACATACTAAAGTATATTGAAAATAGGAAAAGAGTGGTTTGAAACTGAGTAAATTATCTGCACTCACCTAGGCTATGACCTTTAGTGTCCTTTAAAATGCTAATTAGTCAATTAAACAAAGTTCAGTTACTTTTATCTTCAATCCTTCAGAGGCACAGCCTTAAAGGAAGTATCTCTGAAATGTAATGGAAATAACCAAGATATATTAACCCAGGACTAATAAACTCAAATTAAAGGATGGCCTAACTATACCTTTGCTTATACAGCATTCAAAATGGAAATTCTGAGATGACTTGACTTAAAAAAAAATAGACTAAGGTAGACTAGGATGGAAAAATCCTATTTATATCTATTTTTAAAAGCAGCAAATTTGTCATTTAATGAATAATGAGCACTTACTATATAACACATCTTTGCAATTGGAAAGATCTGGCAAACTACATGCGTGGAACACAGACAAGGAACCAGAGCTTTGCCCATGTCCCTGTCCCTCTAATACTGTCTCAAATCATAGCTATTATCTGCTTTCTATCCTCCAAATATCTACATTGAAAGGCCCTGCTAGGGTGTGGGCATGGTTGGGCACTCCCCAAAAGTTCATGTGTTGGAGGCTAGGACCCCCAGGCAGCAGTGGGAAATGGTACAGAACTTTTAAGAGGTGGGGCCTAGTGAAAGGTCCTTGGATCATTGGGGCTCTGTCTTTAGAAGGAGAACACTGATCTCCTGGGTGAAAAGTTGTTATAAAAGCCCGACCTAGGTTACTCTCCTGCTTGCATTTAATCTTCAGTCCTTCAGGGGAAAAGCCTTGGCAGAATGCCTCCGAAATGTAATGGCAATAACCTGCTGATGACGTCATCATTTGCTCCTCCATAAGCTACTGCCATTGCCATCTGCCATAATGTGATACACCCAAGCAGGTCCTCTCCAGAAGTGAGCCCATGCAGACACCATGACCTTGATCCTCTAAAAGTGTGGGCTAAACAAATATCTGTTCTTCACAAGTAGCCTGCCTCAGCTATTTTGCTGTATCAATGAGAGGCTAATAGAGGTCCCCACTCCAACATGCCAGCCTTGCTTGTTTGTATGTCAGTCACTTCAATGTGGCCTTGTAGTTAGGCATCAAAAACAAATGCAAAGCCAAGAGCTTGCTTAATATTGAGTAATATGTGCAACAGACACCTCACTTTGTGACACACCTCTAGCCCAAGGGTGAGGCTGTGAGGGAGGCAGCAAAGAATAGGGTGATTAGGAATAGTAAGAGGGTGAGCCCTGGGAACAGCCTGGGGACCTTGGACAGTGCTCTCACGTCTTATGCAGACTCCCCTTCTCCTGTGCACAGTGGACAGGTAGCAGTGGACAGTAAGGCAGATGAATGTGCAGACCGTTTGTTTGACACTAAGCAGTTTCCCCCTCTGTGAACATAAAAAGGCTGCCCTAGTCAGCTCAAATATATGCAGAAACGCTTTACACACTGGAAAGTTCCATACAAACATTTACTCTTCTAGGCTACTTCTAACATAACTGTATACCTGTGTGTTTGGCTCCCCAACTAAAAGCAACTTCTCTAACATACTTCCTACCTTTTCTAATGTTTCAGACATATCATATAACAGATGGTTAGCAATTAAGTAAATGAATAATGTCATGCTTCTTTTCAACTAACCAAAACCTATAGGGACTTTAACTCTGAGAAACAGCATCACTAGCATTCAAAATCAGACTTGAAACAAATTGGTTGTATTACAGAAACATTTGATTTCTTCCTGAAAACTATAAATTTACAAAATCCTTAGTTCTTAAGAAGTCCCATAAAGGTATAAAAGGAATACAGTCTGACCTGATAACAACTACACCTTTAGCAGAAGGAAAAAGGGAACCCTATACCCAGCATCCCTTGGGGCATTAGTCTAAACCATAATACCTAACAAGCGACATGGAAAATGTTTCTTTACAGAGTTAGAACTGTTTAAAAACTTGTATATAAACCCTCCAAGGATTGTTTTTTACAGGTTTATCATTAAGCCTCTAGTATCTAGCTTCTATTTTGCCCTGCTCAAGTGAAAATAAAGAAGGTTCATATCATTCTGGGCAAAAATCTCAAGGAGTTTCAAGTCTAGACAACATGGTATCTAGGGTGAGGTCACTTAGCAATCTTTCTTGTCTTCCTAGCCTCCTCACTGTACCATGCCACCTTTCAAGTCTCCACACTCCTTGCCTATTAAAAGGAAAAGGGTCTGGCAGGAGTCTTTTACACTGCTCCCCAACAAACTCAAATTCCCTAACTTATCCACACTGAGGAGTCTCTTAAGTCAGGCACTACTGTTTTCAGGGGCAGAGGGTTAGCTCAGCTGGTAGAGCACTACTCAGCACTCTCTGAGGCCCTGGGTTCAATCCCCAGCATTGCAAAAGTGGGAGAAGGACATGGCAGCCTGCTCCTGAAACAATCCCAGAACAGCCATCAAAAACCCTATGAGGGTCACTACGAGTTGGACCCAACTCCACAACACCTAACAGCAACAACTGTTTTCAGGTTTTAAACTGTACAAATATTTTTACCCCTTTTAAAAACAGCTGTAAATAGCCCAAGCAAGAGGAGAGCTGTGTTGGATGGAGAGGCAAAACCTAAGATAGGAACTTGGTCTTACTCATCCTTGTAAATCCATGACTATGAAAAGCACATGAGGTGTTTAAAAAATGCTTTGTTGAAGGAAAGTATGGCCCAAGCAGATGCAGTACTTTGGGGGAACTAAAGTGCTAGAAGATGGAGAAGGAAAGAAGCAGTGAAGCCCTGGGCATATCCAGCCCAACTGCTGGGGAAGTCAGCGGGAGAACTCAAACCAGGTCTTCCAGACTCAGGTCAGGCCTTCTCTGTCACTCTCACTTCCTCAAACTTAACACCAGCTATGCTCCCCATGCTCTGCACCCAGAATTCAAATGTGAATTTCAAGGTTTCTGAACAACTCCTTGGCAAAGAAGAACCCATCAGAGCATAAAGTTCCTGACAATTGTCCTCAACCTCTAGCTTCAATCTCTAGTGTCAGACAGGGGAGCCAGAATGTCTGCATTTGACTCTCAGCTCTGCAACTTACTAGTTTTTAGGCCTCGGATAACTTACTTAGGGGCTGGGATTTAGCTCAGTGGGTAGAGCGCTGCGCTGCAGTCTCTGAGGACCGAAGTTCAATTCCCAGCACCACAAAAGTGGGAGAAGGGCCTGGCAACCCACTCCTAAGGCAATCCCGAAACAGTCAGCCATTGAAAACCCTATGAGGGTCGCTATGAGTCGGATACCGACTCCACGGCACCTAACAACAACAACAACTTACTTAACAACCCTATGCCTGTTTTCTTACCTTTAGGATGGTAGGGATTAACAGTGCTTACCTCAAAAGGTTGCCATGAGGAATAATGGAATTATTAAGGTAAATCAAACATAGCCTGATACCTAAGCATTTAACTATAAGCAAGTATTATTAAAAGCCGTATCATTTTTCATCATGATATAAAAATGAAGGGATTTTGAATGTGTTCAGAGCAAAGCTATACAAGGTGACTAACCTTCTTCTACACGTTCATGCTTATAAGTTTCCCTAGACTGCCAACAGTCTAGTACTTCAGACAGCCCACATTAACCCCTTCTACCAAGGAACACACCCTCCTGTTACCTTGTGCCTCTCCTTAGCCCTCTCCCAGCCCCAAATCCCTTCCACACACCCCCAGGCTCAATGGTTCCTGCCTCTTAGTTGAGAAAGCCAGCTCACATCATCTCCCTTTCCACAGTCCTCAAGTGGCATGTTAAATACTCTCAGATCAAATGCTACCACTGTCTTCATGTTCTCCCAATTTATTTTGTCAATCATGCCTCTCAGGTGTTTTAAGTTTATAAAGGGCCAACAACATATTCCCCACAATAAACAAAGCAACATGGCATGCAAATAATTCACTTACTAATTTTAATGAAGTAAAAGGAAAAGATGGCCTTCCAAATTTTCTTCTTCTAACCTCTTAAAGATGTTCTCCTCAATGCCAGACAAATCAGTAACTTGTTATATGTCTTCTGCAACCTAAAACCTATTTCCCAAGCCTGGGTAGCTGGGATGCAAAGAGCACAACTACATTTTACTCATAAGATGTGGTCCTGAAGAACTGATGTTAATTCAAGATTCACTGCCAGGCACCATTGTACACACCTGTAATCCCAGACACTGAGCAGGCTGAGGCAGGAAGATCATGAGTTCAAGGCCAGAGCCAACCTGCACAACTTGATGAGACCTTGTCTCAAAATTAAAAAAATTTAAAAAATTAAAAAAAATTTAAAAAGGAGGTTCATTGATGGAGCACCTGCCTAGCACACATAAGGCCCTGGCTTCAAATTCCTAGTACTGAAACAAAGCAAAACAAAACAAGACAGACTATCTCAGAGACTCGGGGGAACGGTTTGAAGAAAGCATGCTAGAACATGTAAGTCTGCAGTCATTGTGTTGTATTTGTGCTTTATCGATTTTTCAAATTTATCAGTTTTATCTGCACTGCTTTTCAGTCTTTGCTCACAGATTAACACTGTGCCATGTCACAGTGTCTTTCAGTACATCTTAATTCTCTTCCAAAGTTACTGATTTTCATGTTTTTCAGCACTACTATTAGCTTATTTGGATATTATGAAAACTACCATAAGAACTTTAAATTGTAAAAGTGAATGCTGAAATAATAACACAAATGGCACCAAAATCCTTAAACATTTCCTATCAAGAGTTCACACATTACCCTAGGTTAATAGGTATTTCTGTCTGTAAGAAAAGGTGAGGCCACTAGGAAATAAAGCCTTTTTATAATTTAGCAACCTGTCAGCTTTGAAAATATGAAACAATCTAATGCATAATTTCAGGAAATGTATTCACTGAAAATCTGTAAATCATGTGAAGCTTTTAATATTATCTATGCATTGTCATTTGTTCCATTTGCATATAACGGGATCGCACTGTACTAGGAAATAAATTGGCAAGCTACCTCTTCTGTTGCTTGGGAATTTAGAGCTTCAGAGTACTCAGTTACTGAAAACTACAGAGCACCTTAGCATCCACATGTACTATAGGCACTCACTCTGAAGGAAAGGCAGGGCCAGCTCTGGGAACCAAATCACAACATTGTAAACTGGGTATAAATGTAGGTATGCAAAAGTGCATATGTGTGTGTATATATGTCTATGTATCTGCAGAGAACTATTTAGACAGTTGTTAAACTGTCTCATTTTCAAAGACTCTAAAATAGACTTCATGTCATCCTTTAGCATTTTATTTCAATTTTAAGGCATTTCCCTTGCCAAGAAAATAAGCTTGATTTTGATAATCCTTGTCAATCCCCTTTGTCAGCAAAAAAAAAATTATAAATGTGGCCCAAATCAAAACACTTTAACCATATTTTACATATGCAATTTCCATTTACTACATAAGTTGTAGTGGAGTATCTCCAAATGTTGCACCTGCTGCTTCTCTCTTGATGAGGCCAAAGGCCATAGTAGGGTTGCCTCCACCACCTCTGAAATAGACATAACTGCAGGAAAAAAGACTAACAACTTTACCTCTTCCAAAGGCTGTCTAGAAGGTAAAGCATATGACTACATGATTAACTGGCAACCTGGGTCATCTGCAGAACAGATACATCTCAGAGAACACAATCCTTAACTCACTGCTATTCAATGTCTTCCAAAAGCTCAAGTGAGAAACAATTTTTTTCAATTTTTTTTCAGCACTGGGGGTTGAACCCAGGGCCTCATGCATTTTAGGCAAGTGATCTACTACTGAGACATACTCTCCAGCCCCTATCCCCCTTTTTATTTTTTATTTTGAGAGACGGCCTCACTAAATTGTGCAGATTGGGATTACAAGAACTCTCTAGCCATTCAGGCCTCCATCTCAGTACTTATTATCTCAGTAATTATTCATGTGCCAAGCCCTGGGGATATCTAAGTATGGGACTCATGTGCAGATAAAACAGATCTCTTAATTATGCCAGCTGGCTGAGAACTGGTTACCAGGACCATACTGTTTCATCCTCTGGACAAACTTTTTAAATGATGACAGCAGGCCTAATAAATTTGCTTTATTTATGAAAGAATACCGTTGGGGACACTGTTAAGCATTTATACGCCACCTTATAAATGGTTAATTATTTTTTGTCTTTTAATCTGATGGGCACTGTACAGCATACTACAAGTATTTGCCTCTGTGTACTAGAACTCTGAAAACTATAAATTTCTGACCTACCTTTTAGAATGGCTCAATATGCATATTTTTCCTAATAGTACTGTCCCTATTGATATTCTCATTGATTATTTATCTTACAGTATAGCAGATACCTTTGAAAGGCAGTTTAAATCAAATTAATTTTAGAAAAGGAGAGCACAAATAATCAAAATAACAATCTGTTCACAACCTCTTCTCATAATTTTCAAATCACTTTTGCCAAATATGCATTGAAGTCTGTCCTTGATGGATGCCAAAATTACTGGCACTCATTTTTCAAAGCCAGCCAGAGAAGAGTGTCTGTTGGCCTCACTGCAAATTCACTGAGCATCCTCTCCTTTGCAGTGACACACACTTTCAAACTCTGCCAGTATAATAGATTTACTTCACTACTTCTGTGTCAGACACTGGAGCAACAGTATGATGGGAAACAGAAAAATATACATGAATATGTATTTGGAAATAGGAAATACAGATAACACACTAAGCACAGATGCGATAACATTACAGCATTTCCAGTTTCCCCTTGCCTGCTTCTGGAAGGAATTAAGAAGACCAATACAACACATGACAACTCTGAATTTAATCCACCATCATAACTGATCATGAATGTGGTAAAAGTTAGGCACCCATAAACATTATGGTTTTGAGGATAGAATTTTTTAAAATTAGCATGTGCTGATAGGTAGACTCAACACTAATTTGCTAGGTCTGATACATTTAAAAAAAGAGAGAGAGAAGAAAAAAACCTCTGTTTAATTATAATAAAGAAGTCAAGGGGTTGGGGGGTATAGTTCAGTGATGAGAGAGCAAACTTTGATGTACTATGTCTTTGGTTCAATCCCCAGCATCACAAAGCAAAGAAAAAAAAAGAAAAGAAAAGAAAGAAAAATCAAATATAGGATAATCTGGATATGTTACAGGTCACTATAGATAAGGTCATACGCAATAAAGTTTTAACATGTATATTCCTAAAATGCTTTAAAACTCAAACTTAATATAGGGAACACTTTAGTGATTTAAGTCAGCTTTCTCAGCAGGTTTAATGTATATAATTGCTTAAGAAAAGAGCCTTCAAATTTTCTAGAATACTAACAAACACTCCTGTGAATAAATGTATGTTTTTTAAAGGTATTATTTAATGAGGACTCTGTTCTAGGAAATAAAATAAAATCATCAGGTTCATCTTAGAGATAAACACACTGCATGCTGTTTGGAACTGGAATCCACAGACACATGTTAAAGGCTTGATCCCCAGCTTGCTGCTATTTGGATGTGGTGAAACTTTAAGAGGTAGGGCCTAATAGGAATGAGATCATCAGGTCACTGGAAGTATGCCCAAAAGGGGCTCTGTGTGAGCTTGGTCTCTTCTTCTCTTTTTCATTTCTTAGCCACTGATGAGTGATTCTGCTTCATCATGCACTCCCACTGTATGTCCCCACAGGCCCAAAGCAATAAGGCCAACTGATGATGGACTGAAACCTTTAAAATTGGAAGCCAAAATAACCCTTTTCTCTTTATAAGCTGATTGTCTTACATATTTGTTATTGTGACAGAAAGCTAACTAACACACTGTACGAGAATAAAAATACATAAAGTCTCTGCAAATATCCTAATTCTGGTCAGCTGCCAATCAATGCAAGCCAACTCAGGTAATGTTTTAAGTAACTATTAAGTGCCCAGTGTGGAGTTTAGTGTAGGGGATGCAAACAGTGAAAACAATAGTAAACCGTACTTTCCTATTTCTTTGTTTGCCTCATACTTTTTGTTGAAAACTGGATGCTTTAACTTAAGGTGACAACTCTTAAAATCAGATGTCCTTCCTCCCAAGATTTGTTCTTATTGTTGTTTACTATTGCTACTAATGTTTGTGACTTTTCTTGGACTAATTTGGGAGTCTGTATTTTTTTGTCCTGTGTACTCACTTAAGTCTCAGCTCAGCTGAGTAGTTGGCTAGTACCTGGACAGAGACTTCCTTAAATGGGTAAGCTTCCTACTCTTTGCAGAGGGGCCTGTGTATATGCTAAAGCATGCCTTCAAAAGGCTTTGGCAATTTGTAACTGTTTTAGCCTTTACCTTCTGCTTGTGTAGAGCCACAGATAAGCCAGAAGTGAAAACTGGGGCCTCCTAAGGTCTTTCCTAAGCATACATACAGCACTAAAGTATCTCATTCCCAAGATTTCCTTTTTATGTTTCTTGAACCACCTTTTGTTTGCCCTATTATTGCTTCCTATGGCAGCTGCAATGCTAAACAACTGCAGCTGATTATTTTCAACCAAGAACCCAGAACAGGGCATCAACAATGGGTGAGCTCTGAGCAGGTAAAACAGACATGCCCCACAAATGAGGCTTTACCAGGAAGTTCTAGGGAGGTGAGAGTGGGTTCTGGGGGAAATTCCAAACCTATTCTTCACCTTCTATGACTATCTGGCCTCTCATTCTGAAAGCTACCATGAAGGAAGGGAGAGAGGTGGGAATAACACAAGTTAACATAACACAATGTCCACTGTTTTTACTAGTATTCAGCCACTTGTCTTGAATAAGCACTCTCAGAATTTCTGCAATACTTTGGTTAATTTCCAGAGTTTTGAAAAGTTGATTTTGATCAATTTTGCCAGTGCTCTCATTGCTTTTGTGGAAGTCCTTATCCTGTCATTCCAGAAGTACTTCTTAATATAAATTTAAGTTTATATACATAATTTTATTATAGAAAAATAAGATAGTCGCCGGGCATAGTGGCACACGCCTGTAATACCAGAAGCTCGGGAGGCGGAGGCAGAAGGATTGCAAGTTCGAGACCAGAGGCAGTCTGCGTAACTTAGTGAGACCCTGTCTCAAATAAAGTAAAAAAATGGGCTGAGGGCGCAGCTCAGTGGTCCAGCACTTGCAGCGCATGCAGGCACAAGGCCCTGGGTTCAACCCCTAGTACCAAAAAAAAAAAAAAAAAAAAAAAGATAGTCAATAAAAGAATTTCAAGAAACACAATACCCTATCTTAGGATAAAATTATGAGTAAAAATTGAAAGGAAATGAAGAAAAATATGTAAAATTTCTATTAATTTTAAATAGATGATAATGTTTATCAAGTTACTATAATTTGGATTATGTTTAAATATATATAAATGATAATGTTTACAATAAGCCGGAAACTGTATTCTATGCAACTATTTAAACCTTAGAAAAACTGAATGTGACGGACTTAAAATGTACAAGAAGAGGAATACACAGCAAAAAAAGTTTGATTACTGTCTTCAGATCAGTATTATGAAAACCAGACTACAGTCATATCATACACACATTCCAAAACCTCAGAAGCTTACACTAACACTCCACATCCTTAGGTTTTATTCAAGAAGCTTCATAATTAGGCCCCAGCCTGACTTTTCCATTTGATCACCTACCAGGCCACAGACAAAGCACCTGCTTCAGCTTTGACCACTTTGTGTGGCTTCAATGCTACAATTAGATGAGAAGGGAAAAGATGGGGCACAGGGGCTAACTGCACCCTACTGATGGCCCACACTACACCTCAAACTCACTGAGTATTTAAGAATATTCCCTGATTAACTGGTTAGGGTGTGTGTGTGTGTGTGTGTGTGTGTGTGTGTGTGTGTATGTGTGCACGCGCGCGTGTGTGTGTAAAACTAAAAAGGATTTAAGTTTTCTCAAATATTTTTGAGATATTTTCTCTATTAAAAACAAAAATAAGACAGACACTAAAGGAAAGCTGTATTCACAAAAGCACTTTGGCAATTTTAATTAGTGTATGAGCTACAATAAGATTACTTAAGCATATCTACCCTAGCCTCTGATTCAGTTTAACTTCCCTTATGTTATTTTAGTGTGAGAGACTGCTACAAAGTAGCAAATTGAGTACATGGAGATTACATACACTTAAACGTGTCTTTATGCTTAGATTAGGGTTTAAACTCAAGCAAACCATTCATGCTATCTAAATAAACATGGAAGCTTCACATACAACAAATAAAGAAAAACAAACCAAGAACAATAGAAACCCCCCAAACACACAAAAATACAACCAGCCCTTCAAATATATTTAACGACTTGGACTTTTCACATTCTCTTAATATAATCAGTTTAAATCCACTTTTTTCTTACTTTCAATTAAAACCCATGAGCCCACTCAGCCTCAAAATCAAAACAAATTTTTAAAAATGTAGGCTTCTATTTTACCTATTTTTTAAATTTCCATTGTGGCCATGACACTCTAACATCAGTAAGAAATACACATAAATAATGTCTATAAGGCAGAAAACTCCTATTTTCCTTGTCTAACATAAACCAGCCTGCAGCGGTATCCCTGTAGCATCCAATCCTGTCAGATCTCGGAAGCTAAGCAGGGTCGGGCCTGGTGAGTACCTGGATGGGAGACCACCTGGGAACACCAGAAGCTGTAGGCTTGGGAGAAGGACCTGGCAACCCTCTCCCAAAAATCAATCTGCCATTGAAAACCCTATGAACAGCAGAGAAGCACTGACAAATCATATTTCCTCTGTTGTACAGAGGGTCACTGTGAGTCGGATACCGACTCGATGGCACCTAACAACAACAACAACATAAGCCATGTCAAGACCCAAAAGGACATAGAGCTACAATATACCTGCTTTAGGCTGAATATCAAAATAAAGATAATGGTTCCATAGTTTTTCCTGAATGTCTCTTTCTTAAAAATACCAAACTTTTGTCAGGTGCCATGGTGCACACCTATAATCTCACCAACTGGGGAGGCTAAGGCAGAAGGATCATGAGTTCAAGGTCAAGGACAGCATGCACAACTTAGTGAGATGCTATCTTAAAATGAAAAATAAAAATGGGGCTAGGAGTGCAGCTCAGTGGTAGAACACTTGCCTAACATGCAGGAAGCCCCAGGTTTAACTCCCAGTACTAGTGGGGGTTGGGGGGAGTACACCAAAGTTCCACTGAATAGAAATAGAACAATCCCTTAGTTCAGATTCTACAAATACTTGCTGAACACACAGGGGCTCCTTTAGTGATATACCTAAGGTCATTCAGCTAGCCAGCAGCCTTCCCTCTTCCATTCTCACCCACTTAGCACACAGATCAATAAAGAGCACAGTTGAGCTAGGGATGTGGGCTCCATGTTAGTGTGCTTGCAGAGCATGCTGAAGAACTTGGGTTCAATCCCTGCACCATAATAAACAAATTAAAAAAAAACAAAAATAAAGAGTACAGAGGCAGTAACCAATAACTGTGCAATCAGACCATGGGACATAAAGTTCTATAATTGAGAATAATGTCTTATTTAAAATGTCCAGCATGCATATTAATACTCAGATTTACTTAAAAACTATGTATAAGCTAAATGAAGTTAAAGAAGTACTTACATCCATTTAAAGCATAAAGGTTTCCTGTTCCCCATTCTTTGTACTCCATAAAAACAAAATAGACAACAAAGTAAACCTATTCTAGATAACAGAACTGCTAAGTTCAAAAGATGGGGAAAAAGTTACAAGCAAAGGCTTTCACTTGTCATCCAATTAGAATAAAGCAATTCTCCTTGGAAACAATGTCAAGAAACACCATTCTCTCAGTATGGAAAATATTAAATTCAACAGCATAAAAAGCATGGCCACTGAGAATAAGAGTTCAGCCTGCCTTACCTGCATCCTGTTTGGGTCGATGGATTAGGTTAACATACCAAATCCCAAAATGATTTTTAAGACTACTGCATTTAAATCAATAAAATTTCAGCATGATGTAGCTAAATTCATTTCTCTACCCTATTCATACCGTAAAATAACTAAATCCTTATACTAATTTTCTATGTGCCCTTTCTACCCTGCTGAAATCTCTGAAATTCTTTACTTCTGCCTTCCCTTCAAACCAACTTGGTAAAGTGCTTTTTAGCCATCACCCTAGCAGTCATTTTGCTGGGATCTGGGGAGAAAAGACAAGCCTTTGCCTGGGGTCACATACACAACCTATTTCTGAAATGCTACATCAGCAACAACAAGTAAGTTAAAGAATCTGTTACAACAAGGAAAGACTTGTCAAGGAGAAGGCATGTCTAAGTCTTATACATACTTCAGTAAAAATGAAAACAACCCCCAAATCAATCATGACTATGTCTTGGCTGAGCCACCACATAAATATACTAAAAGCAGTCTGCTGTGATACAATCTGTTTTCAAGAGAGTTGTTCATAAAATTTCCTAAGGAAAACTAAGGAAACTCCAAGTTACAGGACTCCTATTGATAAGTTAAGCTAGTAATGTTAGCATAAGTAGACATTCATTCCTTTTCCAATTAATAACTTTTGTGGAACACAGATACAGTTTTGTACTATGATCACTCTCAAAGACTCAAAACTATTCATCTCAATACTAAAGGAAAAATATAAAGTATCATTTGTTAAAAAAAAGTTACAGAAAACTTAGGTTACTTTTGCCATAAGTACCAATATGTATAATTATATTCTAAATGAAATTCTGAACAGCATTTCCAAATTTGTTAAAAGTAAAAACATTTCAAATTAATTCTTTAAAAAAATTCTTCTAAGTCATCTTTAGACTACATAATTTCATAGAACATTAAGAAATAAGTTATGAGGAAAACTGATTTATCCTAAAGTCAAAAACTTCAAATCTGACTCAATCTCAAGAATGAAGCTTAGAAATGCTTTTATCAACCCAATCCCAAGAAATAAAGTGTTTCCATATATACATACTGATATATACGAGGGATGCCAAAAAATTTACACGCATTTTAAGAGATGTTATGTATTTCTTTTTGAAGTTGAATTGAAGTATGGCAGCAATGTGTGGTATGATGTTCACTCAAAAGATGGTATGAATTGAATAATAGCGCTAACATGTGACAGGGCAGTCAAAGAAAAGAGCAGAAGCACAGTTGTCATTCGTGAAGCACAAGATCATTTTGAAGTGGCATTTGAAACTCAAGAACACTGTGGAAGTACAATGACAATGGAGGTCTGAGCATGCAACAGGACCTCCAACATGCCTAACGACTGCATGCACTCATCATAAATTTCAGACTAGTTACTGCGTGTGGTGTGCACAAGGGAAGATCAGGGAGATTTGATACAAGCAAAAAGTCCTGCTTCTTCTCTGACAACCACTGTGAGCTCCTCTTCTATTTGCAGAAGTCAAACATGACTAGTATTCATCCTTTGTTAGCAGGATATATTGATTATCACTATTTTAATATTTTTCTTTTCTTTAAATGTGTATACATTTTTTGACACAGTCTATATGCATATATGTGTGAAGTATCTCATGCCCATAGAAAATGATTTGATAAAATCCACAATATATTTGGTAAATTTCATAATTTTATAACCTAATTTAATCTGCAAAATCCAACTGAGAAATGAGGAAAATAGTCCTGTGAACATTTCCAAATGCTGATACCAAAGCTTAAACTTCCACCCTATATGACCCTAAAGGCAAGTAAAGAACAGAAAGCAGACAAACTTGAAATGAGTCAAGATACAACTACTAAAGACATAATTACAAGTCCAGACACACACATGAAACACACAGTAAATCTTGCATTACAACAAGCCCAAAGCAAGGCTCTTTTAATCAAATGGCTACAATCAAGTGAACTCTACTATTAAAATGAAGCCAGGAGAGCCCAGGGGAAGGATGATCCACAGGTCACAACAAAATAATTCCAAACTCAGCTATACTCATTCTGGTAAAAGAACGCTCCCCAAGGCTCAGCTGCCACAGTCTTTTACCGTGGTTGGGTCAGGAAGATCTCTTGCAGTAACCCGGGGAGGACTGAGCCAAAAACTGGGTTTGCCCTGACAACAGCAGATGAAGAAATACTGAAGTTTTCTGGGGAAATCCACACAGCAAGAGCTCCCAGATTGAAACTTGCAGAGAAACAAGAAGCTCCCCTCAAGAAGCAAAATATGGACTTTGGAAGATCACCATTCACTGCAAACTCCCTAATAGGAAGGCCAAAGGCTACTCGGCGTTCTTCTAAAAAAACAGAGGGTGCATTCATCACTAGTTAGGAAGTGGCAACACTCCATCACAAACTGAAAACTAAAGACTCACCTAGAAAACACTTAAAAAAAAAAAAACCCAAACCATGGCACAACTATTTGCTTGTTTCAGATAGCTCTACGGTTTGCAAACGGTTTTTCACAAACAGTATCATGTTATCCACATTTTCTCCACATAAAACTTGGGCTTGGAAAGGCTCAGTGGTCTCGCAAAATGGCAGAGCCAGTTCTACAGTTCTGACCTTCATTTCCCAAATTTCACTTTCTGTAGAACAAGCAATGAGTGTGGGAACCTTTTCCAAGTTACAGACATCTGAGCAGGTACAAGGACTGCCTGGATCAGCATGATGCATAGTATGAAAACAAAATCTTGGTCCAACTGAGTGTTCTTAGCATTTTATTAACATACACAGTAATTTCAATTTAAGTGCTGGAATGAGAAAAAAAGAACTTTCTTTTGATTCAGCATTTAAGTTTGTTATCACAAGCAAGACTGTGCCAATTTAGCCTTAAGAGGCCTCAAGTTGCAGCTCAGTATATAATGGGCCTTTCTCTACAAGTTTCAAAGTCCTATCTAGCTGTTCTAGAAACTGCAGGAGATTTAAAAAATGTGAAAGAACAGACAGGTGTTGTGCACTGGAGCTCAGCTGTCCACCAGAAAATAGTGGCCAGAGATGCAGAGTATCAGGGAGATGGTCAGAGAGGGCAGCAGGAATTGTACTCAATTCTGTGGAACAGTGTCTTCCAAACTAAAACCAAAAAGTACAGAGAATCTTATGAATATAATAGCATTACTTTGCCTGGTATTCAAATGAACTCGAGTCACTAAACCTACACCATATCCAAACCACTGTGCCTACAAGTACTTTCATACTTTCCTCATTCTCCCCTACCTTAAAACTGAGGTTCTATCATTATGTGTGTGTTATATGATCCTATAAGACATTTCTAGCTAGCCTGGGCCACCTTAAACAAGGCTAAAGGACAAATAATAAACTACGGAAAACTTATGCCAAAAAGCATCCTGAATATACAAAGACTTTGGGCAAATCAACAAGAATGTAAAACCTTATTAGTAAAACAGACAAAAATCACTAAGGAAAAAAATAAAAATGACCAGTATAAGCATAAGATTGGCTGGGATTTAGCTCAGTTGATGGAACACCGCTCTGCTGTCTCTGAGGTCCTGAGTTTGATTTCTGGCACCGCAAAAATGGGAGAAGGATATGGCAACCCATTCCCAAGGCAATCCTGAAACAATCAGCCATTGAAAATCCTACAAGGGTCATTATGAGTCAAACAGGACTCCACAGCACCTACCAACAAGCATAAGGTATTCACTCACTGACAGTCCTACAAATGCAAATAAAAATAACAATGAGATGCAATTTTTCATCCATCTGAGTGACAAAGGGAAAAATGGTGATCAAAATTTATGTCAGGGAATGTGAAGAAATGAGCACTTCCTGGGCTGGGGTCAGCTCAGTGGTTGAGTGCCTACTTAAGTGGGTACAAAGACCTGGGTTTAATTCCCAGCACTGAAAAGGAAACAACAACAACAACAACAAAAAAAAAAAAAAAAAAAAACACTTTGTAAATTGCCAGTTTTAGTGTAAATAGGTAAATCCTTTCTAGAGAGAAGTCAGCAATGTTTCAAACCAGTGATCTAATTTTTAGATCTTTACCCTTAAAAATATAATCATGTCTTAGCTATGAATTCTAGCTAGTTCATTAAAAGGAAGTGCTAGCTCAAAAATCCACAATCTCTGAAATGCTAAGACCAGGAAGTCCTCCTGTCCTAAGAAGGAATCAGACCAACATGTGTGTACATGTGAATAAAATGCTTCCTTCGTCAAGTGTTTCCTTGCTTTACAAACTTAATTTCAGTTTATCAAAAATGATATACAAGGCCTTTTAAAACCTATTTAAACATCCTTATTTCTTCCTTGATGCTTTTAGACTGCATTTAAGTTCTCTACCTAAAAAAACTGAGCTGGTATTTAGCTCAGTTGGTAGAGCGCTGTTCTGTAGTCTGAGGTCCCAAGTTTGATTCCCAGCACCGCAAAAATGGGAGAAGGATGTGGCAATCCACTCTCCAGGCAATTCTGAAATAGTCAGCCATTGAAAACCCTGTGAGGGTCACTATGAGTCGGACATGACTCAATGCTAACAATAACCACCTAAAAAGTTTGTACTTAGTTTTTCATTATTTATGCACATGGGGAGGGGATCAAAAAAAAAACCCCCAACATCCACTACAATCCAACTGTGGCATGGAGGTCAGACATGTTTCCTACAATCAAGCACACCTTTCTGTAAGAAGGGAAGACCATCTCTAACACCTAGGGTCCTCATCCTCAAATGTAGACTGTGGAGTGTTGTACCTGGCTCTTAGTAAACACTGAGAATGGGGAGCTGTGGTATCTTAAAGAAGCAATTATATGACTGCTTAGACTACATTTAACAAAAAACATTGTTCTCATATACACAGATCAACATGTATGTATGATGTGTGAGTAAAACGCTTACTCAGTCAAGTGTTTTTTTGAGTGGCTAGGAATGACTGCTGCTTCTTACTGCAGGTCCCATGGAGGACTTACTGCAGGTTCCTCAACCCCAACACACTCATCCCTATGGAATCTTAAATTTGTTTCTGTACTGCAACACATCATCTTCACTCTGAAATCAAATACCTAACAGTGGAATCTTATAACCAGGCTAAAGTAACTGCAGCATGTAGGCACCGCAGGAAACTATTCAGAAGAAGTCGTGGAGCTGCCTCATGTGCTAGATGTGCACATTTCTGCTTACACCACTGAAGGGCACTTCCATTTCTCAATGCCAGGTGCTCCCCATGACTTCTGGCATCACTACTTTGTGCCCCCTACATCTGTTCATTAGCCCCCATCACCAGCTATCCCCAGCCTTGCCTCTCATATTACAGACTGCACCTGCTGCCAATCAAAAATAGCCAGAACTTGACTCTGTACATTCCCCAGTTTCCATTTCTGCCCAAATACTGAGCTATGTTAGGCATAACAAGTAGTGTGACACTAATAAGCTATGTTGTAATACAGTTCTTCTAAATATATTGAAATAATCAGCACACTCAGGAAAGCTCACTTACAAATATAAAACAGAGCTTGGGATTCAGTTTCAACATTAGTGTAGAAAGACTCTCCTGAGATGCTTTTGTAACTTGAAGGAACATGATCTAAAGTGTAATCAAACTTATGCTTAGCCTTAGGGAAAAATAAATATTAAAGTGTGGCAGATACTTCCTTAACTTGAGTGAGCATCCTGCTAACTTTTGCCTAAATGCATCCTCTATAGGGCCGGGGTTTAGTTCAGTTGGTAGCATGCTACTCCACACTTTCTAGGGACCGGAGTTTTGATCCCTAGGACTACAAAAATGGGAGAAGGATGTGGTGGTCCACTCCCAAGACAATCAGCCATGGAATACCCTATGAGGGTCACTATGAATTGGATATGACTTGACAGCACCTAACGACAACAAATGCATCTTCTAGATTCAATTTATATAGGTATACTATCTTAAAGTGCCGGTAGCCATACCACTGTGACTTCTGATCCCATCAGATCTCAGAAGGTAACCAGGGTTGGGCCTGGTTAGGACTTGGATGGGAGACTGCCTGGGAACACCAGAGACTGCAGACTTGGGAGAAGGACCCAGCAACCCACTCCCAAAAAACAATGAGCCACTGAAAACCCTATGAATAGCGGAGAAGCACTAACAATACTGTTTCATCTGTTGTAGGTAGGGTCACTGAGTCAGACACCAACTTGATGGCAACTAACAACAACAACATATCTTAAGGTATTCTGTTTCTAACTAACTTCCAATAAAATAAATAGAAATTCTGAATTATGACATGTAGGCCATCTTTTGTTATCTATCTGTAATTGCTCTTGGGGGGAATATATTTTGAATGGCAATGTAAAGTTATTTTGAACTGAAAAGCTTTGAGTTCTTGACATCTCTTATCTGAGCCAGGCATGGTGGCACACGCCTATAATCCTAGTGAGAGGTGGAGGGAGGAAGAGGCAAGGGGAATCTTAGAACTCAAGTTCAAGGACAGAAGCAGCACACATAACTTAATGAGACATTGTCTCAAGAAAAAAAATTTTAAAAGAGGGCTGTGGGTGCAAGTCAGTGGAGGAACACTTGCAAAGTATGTGTGAGGACCTGGCTTCAGCTCCACAATAGTGGGCAAGAGTTGGGGAGGAGGGGATCTCTCATGTGCTTGAAAGCAGAGCCTCTCAATCAAAGAACTCAATTACCATAAATCCCCTTGCTGAGTGTAACTATAAAAAACTGACTGTTATTACTAGAAATAAGATATCTCCAAACCACACTAAACAGGTGTTATCAAAAAACTATTCTACCTCTCATCTATTCTCTTGCTGTTGTTGTTAGGTGCTGTTGAGTCAGTGTCTGACTCATAGTGAGTGACCCTATGTACAACAAATGAAACACTGGTGTCATGCTTCTCTGCTACTCATAGGATTTTCAATGACTGTGTTTTGGGAGTGGGTTGCCAGGTCCTTATTCCAAGTCTACAGCACCTGGTGTTCCCAGGCGGTCTCCCATCCAAGTACTAACCAGGCCTGATAGTGCTTAGCTTCTGAGATCTGACAGGATTGGATGCCACAGTGGTATGGCTGCAGGCATCTATTCTCCTAAGAACCTATTTATCATTATATACAAACCATGTTTTCCCATAAGTGCCCTTTTCTTCCTTCTTCCTTTACCTGTTAAATTGGTATACGGTCCCAAATTCTAACCACCCCTTTGAGTCACATTTGTCTTCTGTGACTGTCTTTTCTCTTGCTAATCAATTTTTTGTCAATTTAATTTGTTGTGGTTGTGGTGGTGGTGGTGGTGGTGGTTGTGGTTGTGGTTGTTAGGTGCCATTGAGTCGGTATCTGACTCATAGTGACCCTACATATAATAGGCAAAACACTATTGTTAGTTTTTCTCTGATATTAATAGGGTTTTCAGTGGTGGGTTGATTTTTGGGAGTAGGTTGCCAGGTCCTTCTCCCAAGCCTCCAGCACCTGGTATTCCAAGCAGTTTCCCATCCAAGTACTAAACAGGTCCAACCCTGCTTAGCTTCTGGGATCTGATGGGATAGGACACCACAGTGCTATGGCTGCAGTCAATTTCATTTGTAGACCCTCAAAAACTAAATCGAAGAGGGCAGAGGAAGTTTTTCCTTACTGACAATTTAAATCTATAAATTGCACTGTATTTAAAGTACATATGAGAACACTGTCTTATTAAATGCACTTTAAGCAATAATAAGCAATCACATGATTAACATTTAGCACTTCCTCTTTAAGTCTTCCTCTTTCCTCACTTTTCTTCATACTTCCTCTTGTTTCTCTTAGACTATTTTCGAGTATTATTCTCATAAGCATAATTTAGCACAAATAATTTGTTTTCGCTTTCTACTTCTGATAAATTAGAACATATAATTTTAAGTATTAGAAACTCTACTCACTTTTTACTAGTTTATAAAAAGCTCTCTAGGACAATTAAGCTAAAACATTCTGTTGATTAAATAAACCAAGTTGCTATTTTACCAACCACTGAGAACTGAGAGCTTTCTGAAATAAATAAAATTAAAACACACATGCACACACAAAGATACTTTGTACAAAACAATGACATTGCCTCTCATCACAGTTTATTGTTTGAAAACTAATAAGATGATAAAAATGAAATAAATTAGTCCAACCTGGCAGAGAGACATACACTTTCTACCAGGGTGAGAAAAACCATAAAGATAATGCCCTCCCCCTAGAGAAAACTTTCTGCCCAGATGATCCCAACTCCTCCCCTTGGCATTTAGTTTTCTGAAGCTAACCTCCATTAGCTAACCTCCCATGGCTTAGAAAACACAGGGATGCTCGTGCTCACAATTAAGACAGACTTTCCACCCAGTAGCTTTAACTGCTGTGACATTATCATTCTGCTGGGAAGAAAAGGAATATGCCATGTGACAACTTCTTCACTAGAAAACTACTATCAAGGGTCTATGGCAAGCTGGACCTCCAACTAGCTCTATCAAGAGATACCTAGTCTATTAAAATATACAGTAACTTTACAAGCTTGTCAATGACCTATGATTATTCTCTTTTAATGATTCAGCTGACCATGTCCCTGCTTAGAAACCTTAGTGGATGGTTCCCTACTGGCTACCAAATACCCAATTTGACTGTCCAGTCCCACTTCCTTTTAGCTGTGTGCCCACCCCTGCCCCTCTGAACAGCCACATCAAACTGATGGCAGGAACCAGAACTCAAGGCCCTTCCCATTTCCTTCTGCTTGAAATATCCTTTCTCCACCTTCAGAACTTAGCTAAGAAGGGAAAATATAAGCAGAGTAGAAAGAAGGAGGAAGGGGACTAGCTACAGGAAGCGAAGGTTGTGGGAGGCTGAAAAGGGAGGGGAAATAAAGTAAAGGGATAAAGGGGGAGAGGATAATCTCAACACATATGATGAAACTTCATGAGTATAGGGGAAAAAAAAATAAGGAAATATAACACATAAATGCATACGAGTTTTACTACATATTAATCAAAAGGTTCCATAAACATTGTAAGTCAATGAAAGTGTAACCAAAAGTGTTGTAATAGTTGCACAACTGAAACAGCAAATGCTGTATTACTGTGTACCCCACCAGCATCAATAAAGGGGGGTGGGATTAACTGTCTCTCTTTCTGTAAAATATAGCTCCAATGTCCCTCTCTCCAGGAAACAAATCTTTTTCCACAGGGCGCCCACAGCATACTACTGAGGCTCTGGGTATTTACATGTCTGCCAGCTTCACCATGAGCCCTTGAGGTTGTGGATCCTGATGCCCTGAAGTATAATTCAACATTTTGCTTCCAGCCTAGAAAACAGTAAGCACATAATACATGTTTAGTGGTTGGATGAGTGCATAAGCAAAACAATAAATGAGCAAACAAATGAGGAACTAATGAAATGAACTCTCTGGTTGGTGCCTGAGACAGAAAGAAAGATCATCCATGCAAACATTTGTAACATTAAACCCTAGCTGATCCCAAAGAACACCCTGAGCTCCTTACCTCCTTCCAGCTCTCCATACTCATTTCACTTCTCATCTTCAAATCTAATCCCTGTGTTTAACATAATACTCTGCCACCTCACAAGCTCCTGCTCTTTATCTCACAGCTATTCCTGAGTATAATACCTATAATAACTTAGTTGTGTTTATTTTTATATAAAGAAGCTTGGCTTTTTTTTTTTTTTTTGGGGGGGCAGCTAAATCATCTGATTATTTTTCCAGTTACACTATGGTCAGAGAGTGACGACGGGAGAAGAAAAGAAGGTCATTAATAGTAAAAGCAATGCTCAAATAAAAACCTGTATGATACTAGTCATCTTCTATATTAGTATTTACAAGTCCTTCCCCCTCATTTTGTGTCTCTCAGTGTTTGTTCTCAACAGCACAACAACTTAACAAGTTTTATAGTTGGATAAGGTTGAACAAACCACACAACATACAAATCTACTGTTGATAGTGTCTGCATCTTCCAGGCCCTGTGTCAAGATCTTTCACATGTATGGTTTTCCTTCAAAAGTTACATTTAAAAAACAGAGGCTGAGGAAGGTTTGGCCCCAAAGCCACTTTGCTAATAAGTTGTGGCACTCAGCTTTAAGGTCTGCTTAAACTCCATGCTTTTTGATGAAAACCTTAAAAATTCTAGGCATTATTTTTGCCACAATGAAAAGCATGTCAGAATAAATCACATTAAGGTGAACATTAAAAATTTCCAATTAAAAAAAAACTCTAGGCATTATTTTGTAAGATTAAAATAATGGTACAAGACAGAATTTTGAAAACCTATGCTTATATCTTCACTGACTATTACCAGCTACTAAGATGTCACTCACCATTATTAGACAATTTCAAAAGGAAATTGGTTTTCTTTTTAAAGATTTTCCACAATGCTCATCTTATTACTAGTAAAATTATTCATTTTTTTGGTAGGGTTGGGGATGTTACCCAGGGCCCCATACACACTAGGTAAACACTCTGCCACTAAGCTACATCTGCACACCAGCATAGTATTCTCTAATTAAATAAATTGCCTATGAATGCCAAAGAGCTGGGGATTAAAATCAGTCAGGACAATTTTTTTTTTCTTAAAGATTCTTTCGTTACCTTCAAGTTCTTTAACTAAATTAATTGTATACAGTTAAAAGTCTGAAGTAAATGCATATGAGGATTAAACTGCAAAAGGTTTCCCAGTTTTATTGCCTGGATTTTTTTTTTTTTTTTTAAATAAAAGTCTTACTATATATCCTAAGGTGGTGCTGAATTCTGGATCCTCCTGCCTCAGCCTCCTGAGTGCTGGGATTACAGGTATGGGCCACCACACCTGTCTTATCTCCTATTTTCAATTCTCTAAGGAATGATATGGGCTGGGATTTAGCTCAGTTGGTAGAGCGCTACATTGCAGTCTCTGAGGTCCCGAGTTCAATTCCCAGCACCGCAAAAATGGGAGAAGGACCTGGCAATCCACTCCCAAGGCAATCCCCAAACGGTCTGCCATTGAAAACCCTATGAGACTCGCTATGAGTCGGATACCAACTCGAGGGCACCTAACAACAACAACAACAACAACAATGAATAGCAAATGGGCTGAGATTTAGGTCAGTTGGTAGAGTGCTGCTCTGCAGTCTCTGAGGTCCTATGTTCAATTCCCAGCACCACAAATATGGGAAAGGGATGTACAAATCCACTCCCCAGGGAACCCCCCCAAAAAAATCAGCCACCAAAAACCCTATGAGGGTCACTATGAGTCGGACATGATGGACATGACAGCACCTAACAACAACAACAACAACATGAGTAGCAGAGAAGCACTGACATAGTACCAGGGATAGCACAGTGCCAGGAGTGTTTCATTCTGTTGTACACAGTCGCTACAAGTTGGACCTAACTTGACAGCACCTAACAACAACATATGTACACTAGATACTATAATCTCATTTTACATATGCAGAAACTAAGGCTCACAGAAATTAAATGACTTGTGCAAGGTCATTTGGCAAAAAAATCTGAGGAACCAACTTGAATCTTGGTCTACCAAATAAGGCGAATAACTAATTCCATCTGCTACAAAGAGATGTTAAGTGACTTATGGCAAAATCACGTCAACGGGTCTGTGGGCAGTTAGGAATGAGGGGTATAGTAAATCATGCTCAGCCACAAAACATGGATTTTACTATGATCTGTACTTGTGATCCAGGCCCACCAAAAGCTAGATATACCATGATAAAGGCTTCATACATTTTTAGGCCAGAAGCAAAAAAGCAGAGGCCTAATGAAAGCACAATCTCAGAATACAACTACATAGTTATAACCTACTACATGATTACTAGATCCTAAAAATAATGATTGGCAAAATCTTGTCCACCTATAATCAAAACGCTACAATATGTACAGACAGATGTTTACTATATAGGAGGATGATGCTTCCTCATGCTTGTTTTTACTCCAATCCCTGCAAAAAGCTTCATAAACTATCTAAAAACTAATTTAATAAATTTTGTAGAGGTACAAATTCCTACATTTAATATTCTTATTCAAATGCACAACAGCAACCAGTTCAACTTCTTCAACCATACTATAGCTTCCCCAAGCTTTCCCTAAAAATCTTTTATAGGGTAAGTAGTTATTTATATCTACGTTGAACTAAGAGCTAATATTACCCTGCCCTGGTGTCTACACTGCCCAACAGCTATTAAACAAAACTATTCTATATGTTTGAAACTACTACAAATAAAAAACTATTCATTTTAAGTGAACTCATTACATTTACATGTCTGCAAATGGATAAAAATTGAATCTGTGAAAAGAAAACCATTTAAAAGGTTAATAAATACAAAGCTTAGTTTGAGGAGAAAAAAGTGTAACAAAATATAAACTTACTATTCCTTTGGAATAGTACCACGCTTAAATAAAAAATTGAAATATGCTTGGAAACGCTAAAAATAGTCCAATTAACATCACTAAAATTCAAAAAAAGTGGGCTTTTGTCACTTCTGCAAATTGATACATTGTTGTTCCTTTCTGTAAAAGTTCACCAATGCCACCTCTCCCATGCCTACATTATTTAAAAAAAAAAAAGCATTTGCAATTTTCTTATTCAATGATTTTGCACATAGGAGGCCCCAGCATCCATGTTGTTATCATAGACTGCAGTGACTTAGTGACTGGTTCCTCAAATTAAGATGAACTGTTCACTGAGACATCACACCATGTCAGAACCAAGAACTGGGCATCACAAAACTCAGCTCACTGTTCTAAGTTTACAGTTTCTGTGACCCTGATTATGGGAAATGGAGCCATTTCTTTTTCCCCATTTATTTAATAAAACAAGCTCCTAGTCAGAAATGCATAGCTTTACACAGGTATATACAATACTGCTAAATCTAACTCAATTTACCACTTCAAAAAAGAGTAATAAAAGGGGGGCCATAATCAGTTTAATGTTTTCAAACTACAGGTACTACCTACTTAAGAAAAAAACTTTCTCACACCACCTTAAAATAGCCCAATCTTTTGGAGAGAGAAGGACCCAGAAACCCACTCCCAAAAATCAATCCGCCATTGAAAACCCTATGGATAGCAGAGAAGCAGTGATAATAGTTGCTTCGCCTGTTGTAGGTAGGGTTGCTATGAGTTGGACATCAACTCGACAGCACCTAACAACAACAACAACAACAACAACAACAATCTTTTGGAACTAGAAAAGAGGAAACAGCCCACTGAAGTTTCCACAAAGACAAAAAACCAGCATGGTTAAACCAGAACAGTCACCAGAATAAGAATTCAGGCTCCATGAGAGCCAGGATGCCCCATCTTGATCACCACTATATCCCCTAAATATTTAACACAGTATATGTAACACTACAAGTGGTGAATATTTTTAAATGAATAAATAATAGCTATTATTCACTGACCAGGGATTATTTGTAAGAAACTTCACTAAACTTATCACACATATAACCAGCCTTTAAAATAACTGGGTGTGGTGTGGCACACACCTGCAATCCCAGCAACTCAGGAGGACCACGCTGGAAGATAGAGAGCTTGAAGCCAGATACAGCCTGAACAATTTAGCAAGACCCTGAATAAAAAAAAATTTTTAAAAATGAAATAGGCTAGAAGTGCAGGCCAGTGGCAGGGCACTTGCAAAGTATATGTGTGGGGACCTGAGTTCAACCCCCAAGTATCTCTAAATAAATAAATAAATAAATTGATAGGACTCGATAGGGAAGAGGCACGGGGAGCCTCACAATAACCCTATAAAGAGGCCAGTAATCTCTCTGCTTCAATTTTACACTAACAGTCTCAGAAAAACTGACATTCCCAAGATGTCAAACCTCTATATGGCTGGTCCAGGAGTCTTTGTTACCCAGTCTGACCACCTTTCTCTCTGCCACATCAATATTGAAATGAAGGTTAGAGCCAGGAAAACAAAAGAAGATGAAGAATACAGGCTGGCCAAAAGTATTATCAAATATTCTCAGACAGGGTAAATTTGCTCCTGAAAATAAATAAATCTTCCCATTTAAAAATTGCACAAACACAGCCTATAGGGCCTACAGTTCTAATATGCTGCGTTCAATCCCCCATGTCGAAAACGTTGGAGTTCTTCTTGTAAGAGCAGGTGCCTTTTTCAGAAGTGAATCATCTACATAAAGGATGGCTCCAATAGCTGAAAGTCATGTGCTAAAAACCAGATACAATTTATCCTAATCTACCTTCGTTAAAATATACCTACATTCTCTCCTCTGAAAATCTGCCTGACCAGAGGAATTCAAAGAAATGTCCAAACAAGTGCCCAGCACCCTGTAACAAAAATCACATCTCTGTAGTAAGAACAGAAAAGCCTGTCATCTCTTGGCTTTTCCCCACGTGTCCCCTCAAGAGGTGCATTCAGGCACTACATAAGATTACTAGGCTCCTTCCTAAAAACGTGAAGCAGAATTATATACAGGATGATTTTTCTTTTTCTTTTTCTTTTTTTTTAACTCCAGGCTGGGAACGGAAGTCAAGTTCAGATTCTCTTCCTTCCTCAAGTGAGCCAGAGAATTAAAGAGAACGCCCCCACCTCACACACACACAGACAAACGCCTACAGTTGAAACGTCTCGGGGCCTCTTCACCTGTGGCAATCAACACACAGCAAGCCTGGATTTGCTGGGAATTAGGCTCTTCTTCCTTAGGGGAAAAGGCAGGCGGGCGGGGGGAAGCACAGGAAAGAATGAACGGGTGCCCAAGTTTTCAATCGGATCGTGCTTCTCAACTTGGGCAGCTCTTGTTTGCCTGCCTGCCTGCCTCCCACCATCCGGGCACACACTGAGACTGCTGCCTGCGCAGGCGGCACAGCCGCAGCCCAGGACTGCGCGCGCCCCTCCGAGTCTGGAGCACCGGCCGCCCCCGGGCGCCGCAGCCGCCGCGCAGGGCCCACCCGCCCGTCCTCGCCGCCAGGCGTGGGGAGCGCGAAGGGCCAGCCGCGGCGGGGCGGAGGGGCGGGGCGAGCACTTCCTGACTCGCATTGTCCACGCACCGCCCGCGCCACCCAGGGCCCCGCCACCACGCCGTCCCCGTCGGGGAGGAAGTTGGCGCCGACCCCGCCGACCCCGTCTTACCGTTCTTGGCGTCTCCCGCGGCGGCAGCCCCCGCGGCGGCCGCGGCGTTCGCGGCGCCAGCGCCTCCACCTCCGGTGCCCGCCGCGGCCCCGGTGCCCGGCGCGCCCGGCGCCACCGCCCCGCAGCCCGCAGCCGCCGCCAGGGCCCCCCCGGCCGCTGCGCCTGCCGCGCCCGCCGCTGCCAGGGCCCCGGCTCCATTTTCCTGCTCGTCCCCGCTGCTGTTGGCGCGCTTGTTTTTGCGGCCGCCTTTGCTATTTTTGGGGTTGGGCATCTCGCTCGCGGGCGTCCAGGTGTCCGGCGTCGGCGACAGCTGCTGGCCCCGCACGGAGTTGGCTCGGGGAGAGCGGGGACGACGCGAGCTGGCGGCTCCTCTGGCGCCCGTCTAGCCGCGCGGCCCGCGCCGCGCCATCCCGGCCGCCGCGCCTGCCCGGCTTCCTGGAGCCGGTGCGCGGCCACCCGAGGCTCGCAGCCGCGCGGGCGACGCGGGCCGGGGGCGCAGGCGAGACGCTCTAGAGCCTGAGGGAAAAGGCGGGTCTCCAGCTTGTTTTGATTCGGCTGCGCTGACACGATCTGGGCCCGCCCCCTCCCGTGACGACACTGGGGATTCGGCCTGGCCGCGCCCACCAGGTGACTTCACGGCAGGCGGGCCCGCCCGCGTGACGTCACGCCCCGCGCAGAGCCCGCTGCCTTCGAGTGATGTCATCCTGGCGCTCTCGCCCGGGGCCTCCAGAGCTCTTGGGGTTTGCGGACGCCATTTCTGAAACTCCCAAACGACTATACGGTGGCTCTGAAGTTGTTTCATGGCCTCCTGAATTCAGTGTAACTGAGGCTTAGAACAATATGTTCTGGAAACATAAGCAAGTGACTAGAACAGGAAAGGAAAACAAAGGATTTCCGACCAATATTCTATTCAGTGGTTCTGCCGTTTCATAACAATAAAGAAATGGGTTTGGGTTCCTGGACAATGGAGAAAAACAAGAGGGCCCCTGAATGAGAAGCCTTCACAGTCCAGTGGTACAAACGGTTCATTGAAACAGGACCCACTATCCAGGGACCTGACTGTTGCCCGTGACTGTGAAGCAGGCCCAATGTGGGGGGGCCCAATGTGGGGGAGCCCATTCCGGAGGGTAGGTCTTGAAAAATGGCAATCCTGTGGTGAGAAGAAGGATATTATAGGGTAACACCTGTGAAGACCCCTGGGAAGAATTCCAAGTGCTTTCCTTTTCTACAACTTTATTCTGCCATTTCACAGGACAGCGCCTCCCACGTCTCAGGCCTCAGCTTAAATACGCCTGTGACTTCCTTCCGAGTGATCCCACAGAGACACCTCCCTAGAAAAGCTGTCAGAAGTATTCCGATTATATCCCTTGTCTACCTCTAATTATGTTGGCAGTCTATGTATTTACTTTTTTCTTCTCGGTCTCCCTCACTCAAATGAAACCTGTATAGACAGAAGGTTTTATCTGTTGGGGACTTCAGGGAACAGCTAGTATGAACTTGTTAAATGTACAAATCAGGTTCTTTGCCCGTGTACCATACCATGAAGGAAAGATGGGGCTGGGGTTTGGCTGAGTTGGTAGAGAGCTGCTCTGTACTCTCTGAGGCCCTGGGTTCCATCCCCAGTGCTACGCGCGCGCGCGCATACACACACACACACACACACACACACACACACACACACACACACACACACGTGAAGGACCTGGCAGCCCACTTTGGAAACAATCATCCATTGAAAACCGTATTAGTAGCAGAGAAGCACTGACAATAGTGCCAGACATCACAATTTTACAGTGTCCTCCTCCTATAGTGTTATATTTAATTAACCCAGCGATTCAGTCAAGGCTCTGTGGCTGTGTTATGAAGCCTAGAGAGACAGGGAAACGGCAGGAAGCGTACCCTCCTCCCACTCACTTAGGGGGTTCTGGAGGGCAGAGCCTGGAGAAGCAGGGAAACCTCTGGATACTCCAGAGCAATTACTACTTTTAGTAGAAAGATGATGAACCTCTTAATTCCCCAATACCGTATATATTAGAGGAAAGTGGCCCTTAGAGGACCCTACTGGGAGTTACATTGGACACTAGTAGATATTTGCCTATATTTTCTATGTCTATTTCTCTCTCTCTCTCTCTCTCTCTCTCTCTCTCTCTCTGACATCCTCTAAGCACCAGAAGAGCAAGGACAGTGTCTGTCTTTCTAACTCTGCAGTCTAACATAAAACCACGGTATTGTTTAATAAAAATTGATTAAATGAAGTGTACCTAAAGTATTCTTCTGGCTACATTTTTATGAACCTTAATGTCTCAGCCAAACCATCAATACTCTAGGATATCTTCTCTGATGACCCAAAGCTAGACTTGTCTCCATGGACTTCCTGTACCTTCCTTACCACAGCAGCTTTCACATAGGGTATGGAAATTGCCTACTTACTTGTCTCTAGTCTGGGACCCCAATATGATGACAGAAACTATGTCTTATTCATCATTGTATTATCCATGCCGAGCACAGTGCATGGTACACAGTAGGTACTTATTATGTGCATAATAAATGCAAGAATAAATAAAAGACATGTTTTAAAGGTAGATACAGCAGGATTGGTGGCCATTTGGAACTGAGGGATTAAGGAGTAAAACTAAGAAATTCTGAAAACTGGAGAAATGATTGTCATAGTTAATGTAGGCTTCAGGCGAAGAACAGTGGAGTTGTAGAGAAAGATAATGAGCTAATGTGGCCCATTCAGACTTAGGTTAATTTCATTACTGATATGCCTCATTAAAAGTGGTTGAGAGATCTCAAAATATTTTGGTGACATTAGTTTTTGGCTTTTCTCTTTTTTTCCTTCTTTTGTTTGTTCTTTTAAGTGGTGCAGATAAAGAAGTTTTAAGCCAGAGTACAAGAAAACTGAGATATTATTTTCTTGAATAAGCACATTGCTGTCATGCCATATTGACAAGAATTAGTGTGCACATACCCTGCAGACAGATATTCACACTACTACATCTGAGGTGCCTCCCACCTCTACATAGTTTAAGAATTGGACACTTTCCCACAAAAATGTCATAATTGCCTCAAAGCACAAAGACTCCAGCCAGTTGCAGTTCTGGTTGATTGTGTGAGCCACCTCCTTTGCATTCAACCGGCAACAAAATGAAAAGGAGGAAGGAGAAACTGGACCACGTCTTCCATGCTCAAGATCAATAATCTATTTTTGGCCTTAGTCAAATTTGACACAGAAGTTATAGTTCCCATTTTACTCCTACAAAGACAATACAGTAAAATCTAGATGTTAGAAACAAAATTTAGGTGAAGTTGTTGTTGTTAAGTGCCGTCGAGTCGGTATCCGACTCATAGCGACCCTCTGTACAACAGGGGAAACACTATTGTCAGTGCTTCTCTGCTGTTCATAGGGTTTTCAATGGCAGATTGATTTTTGGGAGGGGGTTGCCAGGTCCTTCTCCCAAGCCTACAGCTTCTGGTGTTCCCAGGCAGTCTCCCATCCAGGTACTCACCAGGCCCGACCCTGCTTAGCTTCCGAGATCTGACAGGATCGGATGCCACAGGGCTGCAGGCTAGGTGAAGTTAAAGAACACTATTTCCCCTATTCCATATATTGTGTGGAATTTCACAGAAATCTTGCTATCCGGGCCCTTTTCTCTCACTTTTTCTCATGATTTCTGAAAGTGAAAGAGAGAAGCTAACTGAAAGAACAAAAGATGGCAGATTGTGAGGCAGATCTCTCCTCTCAGATGCTTCTAGAAGGAAATATAAAGAGCTCTAGAAAACTAAGGAGGTTGCTGTGCACTGTACATCTACATGCGGTTTACCAGTCTTTAATTCCCCTGATGTATGCATGTGCTCTGAAATATGCTTCTAAAGAATACATTTCTAAACCAGATTTTCTTCCCCTAAACTATATTAACCTGCAGTGGTACCACCGTGGCATCCAATCCCATCAGATCTTGGAAGCTAAGTAGGGTCAGACCTGGGTCAGACCTGGTTAGTACTTGGATGGGAGACTGCCTGGGAACACCAAGTGCTGTAGGATTACAGGACTTGGCAACCCACTCCTCCCAAAAACAATCAGCCAATCAACCCTACGAATAGCAGAGAAGCACTGACGATAGTGTTTCCTCTGTTGTACATAGGGTCACTATGAGTTAGACACTGACTTGACGGGACCTAACAACAACAACAACAAACTACATTACCGCTATCATCCAGTTCTTTCCAAAAATAAAACACAGCAACAAATCAAGGCCCTCAAAAAGTAAATAATTTACAGCCTTGAGAAAGGTGAATTTTCAGGACTGGGTTGGAATAAGAGGCCATTGTTTCACTGCTCTAATTTAGTTCATTTAACATTTTGCCCCTGTCCTCTGAGCTCCTGCAATCAGCTAAATTTGGGCTAGAATTAAAGTATACAATAATGTGTTATATATACTTGAAGATAGAACAAGAGATTAGAAGCTGAGTATCAAAATATAGCTGGAAGCCGAGGGGAGGTGGCACATGCCTGTAATCCCAGCAACATGGGAGGCCAAGGCAGGAGGATCACAAGCTCAAGGCCAGAAGCAGACTCACGGGCACTTAAGAACAACAATACAGCAGTGCCTGCTATATAGCATGATTAATATCTATTTGAGGAATAAAAAGAGCACCTAAAAGGAATAATCCAAACCAGATCTCAAGAAAAAGAAAAAAGTATCCTTCTAAAACCACATTCCTATGTTCTTAGTAGACATAACACCCTTTCCCAATAGCAGGCATACTACTTAAACCAATAAAGCATGGCTCTATTTTCCAGGCTAGCTTCATATAACAAGAAGCCATATCGTGACAACATCTTCTTCAGCAATTGCAGTGGAATTAACAATTCTTACACCTTGTATTTCTGGTGTCTACTTTAGAAGTGTCACTGAAAACTCAGATTTTTATCACCTAGATTTTATATTAAAGATCTCCTGTTTCTTCCCAGTTAAATTAGTGTCTTTCTAATGTTGCCATTTCAATCCATTATTTCACTACAGTGCTTTAGTCCTTTCTTAGGCAAAAAAGCATTGGTCCCTTCTGAATGGTTCCTTGAATGCCACACCAGTTGTTGTCTATTGCTGCCTAACAAATGACCCCACATTTCAGCAGATGAAAACAACAAACATATATTATCTCATAGTTTCCCAGGAGTCAGTAATCTAGGAATGGCTTAGCCAAAGCCTTTAACTCAGGGTCTCTCAAAAAGTTGCAGTCATGTCAACTGAGGAAGGATCACTTCCAAACTCACTCCTGAGATTGTGGACAAGATTCAGCTCCTCAAGAGCTTCTGGTCCCAAACTTCCCTCAGTTCCTTGCAATGTAGGCCTCTGCACTGGGTGGCTTACAATGGGGCAGCTGGATTCATACAGGGAGGAAAGCAGAGGGTGGGGGAACTTGAGGGAGCAGGAGAGGGTAAATAAGATGGAAATCAGTCTTTCTGGTTACCTAGTCTTGGAAGTAATATCCATTATTTTTCCATTACTCTACTTAGAAACAAGTCATTAGGCGGAGCTCAAGTTCAGGGGCAAGAGATTATACAAAAGCAAGAGCACTAGGGGACAGGGAATCATTAAGACTCATCTTTGAAGCTGCCTACTGTAAATATATTAATATACTACTTATAGTTTTCAGCCATACTACCTTGGCTTCTGGTCCCATCTGATCTTGGAAGCTACATAGTGTTGGGCCTGGTTAGTCCTTGGATGGGAGACTACCTGGGAATACCAGGAGCTAGAGGCTTGGGAGAAGGATGCGGGAGCCCACTTTTCAAACAATCAGCCATCAAAAACCCTATGAATAGCAGAGAGGCATTGACAATAGTGCCAGTGACAATAGCACACAGTGTCGGGGTAGTGTTTCAGTCTGTTGTTCATCCGACCTGACTCAACAGCACCTAACAACAACAATTGCTTGTAACCTAAATTCTAATTGTTAAGGGTTAGATCTTCAATGTCCCCCAAAGCCTCATATGCTAAAGTCTTAGTCACCAGCCAGTAGCTCCATTGGGAAGTAGTAAAAACTTAAGGAGGTGGGGCCTAGTTGGAAGAAGCTAGTCATTGGAGGTATGCCCTCAAAGAGGATATTAGCATCACTCTCTTTGCCTCCCAGCCACCATAAAGTGACCTATTTCACCCACCCTACACCCCCTACCATGATGTATTTCCTCGCACAAGCACAAAAGCAAAAGGACCAAGTGACCAGGGACTGAAATCCCCTGACACTATGAGCCAAATAAATTTTCCCTTTTTATAAGGTTATTTGATAATGTATTTTATCACAGCAATAGAAAGCTAACACAATAATCCCCAAGAACTATAAGTTTAGTTTTTAAAACAAAGGAGGATGGACCTAACCAGGCATATTGGTCCACACCTGTAATCCCAGCACTTGGGCAGCTCAGGAAGGAGTATCAAGAGTTTAAGTCCAGCCTGAGCTACATGTTATTGTTGTTTTTAGGTGCCATGGAGTTGGTGGCCAACTCATAGCAACCCTACATACAACAGGTGAGACACTATTGTTGTGCTTCTATGCTATTCATAGGGTTTTCAATGGCTTTTTGTTTTTTGGGAGTGCGTTGCCAGGTCCTTCTCCCAAGCCTCTAGCACCTGGTGCTCCAGGCAATCTCCCATCCAAGTACTAACCAGGTCTGATCCTGCTTAGCTTCTGAGATCTAACGCCACAGTAGTACTGCTGCAGGCTAATACTAAAAGTTGTTGTTGTTAGGTGCCGTCGAGTCGGTATCCGACTCATAGCGACCCTCTGTCCAACAGGGGAAACACTATTGTCAGTGCTTCTCTGCTGTTCATAGGGTTTTCGATGGCAGATTGATTTTTGGGAGGGGGTTGCCAGGTCCTTCTCCCAAGCCTATAGCTTCTGGTATTCCCAGGTGGTCTCCATCCATGTACTAACCAGGCCCGACCCTGCTTAGCTTCCAAGATCTGGCAGGATCGGATGCCACAGGGCTACGGCTGCAGGCCAAAGTTCATATAGACAATGCTTATGTAGTACCTAGAACAGTGTAAGCTTTCAACAACAACATTTATTGGTCCAGAAGCATTTAAAATTTATATGCACTTAGGGTTGCTATTTACCTTTCTTTCTTTTAACTGTAAGTGCTATTTAATGTTCTCCTTTTTAACTGTAAACAAGGTTGTTTTTTATTGTTGTTTTTCCTAAAATCAGTGCTAATTCAAGGTCAAGGACAAACTGTTTTGTGCATACAACTTTAGTCTCACCCAAGAACAAACCACACCCTACTTCCTGTTGCCTGCAAATACAGGTACCTTAAAGGAACAGTCAAAAACCAGGCAACAGAGCAGGCAACAGAGCGCACTCTGGTGTACAAAACTAGGAGCCAGGATGGAAGGGATTATGAGAAGCAAAGGCTTTGCCTGAGTTTGAAGTTGATTTGTTTAGCTATGTTACTATAAATTGCTAGAGAAGAAATGATACAATGAAAACAGTATTTAGAAGAATAGTTTTACAGTAACATTCAGAATCAATTTGATAGAAAAAGTGATGGGAAACAGCTGAAAATCTATTGTATCATTGATTAATGAGATCAGGAGAATTTGCTACTAGGAGGTTAAAAGGGGAACCAAGATAAAAAGATGAATATAGGAGAGAGTCTGAAGGAAGAAATCATACACAAAATTAAATACAGAAGAGTTGATCTTAAGGAAAGGCCATCCCTTCAAATTATTCTGATTAAATCAACACCATAAATTTCAATACCCACAAGTGAGTTGCTAGAATTTCATATTTTAATAAAGCCCATGAGGGTAAAAAAGAAACTGATATTTGCTATGTTGATTTATTTGTTTTTATAGAACAAATAGTACATGGTTATAGTTCTTCATTAATCAACTGTGAATCAAGACTTGGAAGTTCTATGTAAAATAAGTATTTTGACCTTAAAACATTGTCCAGTGAACTAGGTAATTTTTGTAAGACTCCGGGTTAAATAAACAACACTGAGTTCAGTTCTCCCTAATTGCAGGTTTCAGACTAAGAGAAAAGAAGTGTCAGACCTAAGCCAGACATTGTAGCACATGCCTGCGATCCCAGCACTTGGGAGTCTGAGGCAGGAGGATTGACAAGAGTTCAAAACCAGCCTGGTCTACAATAGTGAGTTCGAGGCTAGCCTGGGCTACACAGAAAGACCTTGTCTCAAAACTACAAACGAATAATATTTTATATACATATATATAATATTTTTTATTTTATATATATTTTATAGTATATTTATATATATTTATATATTATATTGGGGCTGGGATTTAGCTCAGTTGGCAGAGCGCCACTCTGCAGTCTCTGAGGTCCCAAGTTCGATTCCCAGCACCACAGAAACGGGAGAAGGATGTGGCAACCCACTCCCGAGGCAATCCCGAAACAATCAGCCATTGAAAACCCTATAAGGGTTGCTATAAGTCGGACATGACTCGACGGCACCTAGCAACAACATATATTATATTATATATAGAGAGATAGATATAGAGAGAGTTTATATTATAGTATATACTATTTTTTAAAGTGTCAGACCTTTCCTGCCAAGTACTCCAGATAATTCCATTTCACAATCCAGTATCTATCTAGAAATGTAGATTTAATTCAACATACATTTGTCTAGTAGCAATTATGTGCAAAGCTCTGTAATGAATAACATGCATCTTTCCTTTTTCTTGGTTTATAAGACATGAAAGTATCATAGCATCAGAAGTTTGAAAAATAAGGAACTTTGTATTTAGCTCATCTATTTATCCTTGGCACATGTAAGGAATGTCTTCTGTCTCCTTAGCTAGAGGTGACAATTGAATTCACAGTCTTTTCCTTTTGTCTTGTCATGGAAGAGAAAACTAGCATTGCTCAAATTACCTGATGATTTCTTTCTATTGCATAAGAACAAATTCATTTAGTTTACTTTCAGATGCATTTATCATCAAGTGTATAATGAAATCTGGGACAGATCAACCAGAAGATGATAAGGAAACAACCTCAGTCCAATCTCCAGGAGCCCATAGCCTGATGAGAGAGGGATGCAGATATATTTTTATGCTCAGGCTTTTCTTCAGAAGGATTTACAGAAGGAAAGAAAAAGAAGTACAGCACAAGAAAATAAAGTCCATTAGAAGTGAACAAGTAAAAAAAACCAAAGAGAGGGCAATGATGGAATCATGCAATAGAGGCAGCTGATACACAAATTAAATACAATGAAGGCTTGTATGTATTTGCTAAGAATCCATCAGGGATTTGGCTGTAAGTTTTATAGCAATTTTTGTAAAGAAAGAAATATGATCAGTTACACAATCCACAAGTTCCACCAGATAAAAGCAGACCAATTGCTCAAGAAAAACATTCTTAATATGAGGCCAAACAAGTAAACAAAACCCCTCTCGGATCCTCCATAGGCAATACTGAAAAATACGCTCAACAATACTCTCGGAGCAAGTGTAGTAAGGCTACTTCTTACAATATATCTCAGTAGGCACTGATAGCTTATCACCAAAACCAGTTCAGCAAGAGCAAGGGGTGCACTCACAGAGGTGATTTCATCACAATCTGGTAAGTACAGTGATATAACTATGCTTGCATGTTCTGGGACAACAGAAAAGATCCAATCGCAGTTTTATTATTCAAGGTTGGAGTAGAACTCACCAATGAAGAGAGATGGTGCGAATTTCTACTCAATTTCCAAGGAAATATAAAAGTTTCATTGCAAACACCTGACTTTTGTAGGATGCAAATATTTTTTATGGATGGAATATTGCTTTATAAGGCTATCTTGGAGGCTTGTGAGTTCAGAGCCAGAGGCAGCCTGTATAACATGAGACTCTGACTCAAAATAAAAATACAGATTGGGCTGGGGGTCCAGCCCCATGGTAGAGCACTTGCAAAGTATGTGTGAGGCCCTGGGTTCAACCAAGTACCACAAAAATAAATAAATAAGAAAAGAAAATGGAATGAAAGAAAGAAAGAGAGAGAGAGAAAGAGAAAGAAACACTTGGTCAAAAAATAGTTTTCATTCATGAGAAATAATTTTACATGTGTGTAATGAGTTTGCTATTTATTATCTTACTAATAAATAAATAAGGTCAAAAAGGCTATCTCATCACAGCAAACTTCACATTAAAAATTCAAAACAGGCCTTCAATTGAAAGTCTCATTTTCCAAAGAACTATACCTTATATAGGGCTGGGATTTAGCTCAGTTGGAAGAGTGCTGTGCTGCAGTCTCTGAGGTCCAGAGTTCAATTCCCAGCACCGCAAAAATGGGAGAAGGACCTGGCAATCCACTCCCAAGGCAATCCCGAAACTGTCAGCCATTGAAAACCCTACGAGGGTCTCTATGAATCGGATACCGACTCAACAGCACCTAACAACAACAACAACATACCTTACATATCTCAGTCCACATTTAATATTTAGTATAATGAAATAAATTGAGAAAACAGTCTTCATACCTGAGGGGTAAGTGCCCAAAGACTCAACGAAGGTTTTGAGTTATATCAAGTTTAAAGTAGGTTTCCCCAGAAGTTCAAGACCAAAGAACAAAAAATATCTTTGGAGATTTAGTCTGTTCTATATTGAACAGTATTTTTAAAAACTAAGAGCCAAGCATGGTGGCACACACTTAAAATCGCCACACTCGGGAGGATGAAGCAGAAGGATCACAGGTTTGAGGCCAGCCTGGGCTACACGGTGAGGCTTTATCTCAAAAAAATTAAAAAATAAAAATATTAAGAATGATACAGTCAAAAGTTATATTTTTACCTAACAATAGAAAGACAAAGAGAAAAACTCAGAAAGGACATTGTAAACAAAAAATAATCTACATATCTGTTTTCAAAGAAAAGGTTTTAGACTTCTAATCCAATAAAAAGGGGTAATAAGATTTGCTTGAAAGGGTAAGAAAAGTAGAATATAATATGCTTCCACGTTTGGTTTTATGAAGGCAGTAGTTTTCTTCAGGATTCAGCCAGGTATGAAAGGGAAGTAGCGCTTTCCAGCTTCTTTATATCTTGACTATCCTCACCAAAAGAGTAGCCCCTGTCAACCAGGCCAATACCTAGCAGAATGTAGCAATGTGATTGGGACTAATGCCTGACAACTAAGGATAATGTTAGTTTTACACAGACAAAAATGCTCAAAATGAGAATGATGGGTACAGATGAGCAGTCTCAGATCCTCCTTGCTGAGCATCAAGCAGAGATCCTTTGGAAACATTTACTTTGACTTCTCCATCTTTGAGTGTTTGGGGTTATTTGCTGATATTACAAAGCTGTGTTTAAAACCTTTATCCAGAAGTGCTTTAGGTTTGAAGGCCCACAACATTTTATTATGCCACAAACTGAGTACCTAAAAATCCACTACCACTTTATAGAGAGGGTGGATCTTTCCACTAAAGATCTTTTGTTTGCTGAACGCAAATGAAGTCATCCTCAGTACTGCAGACACCCGAAGATAACATTAAGTGATGGATGAGTAGGAGACAGGTGAAGATATATTTCTATAAGAGAGTAGAAAGGTAGGTGGGAAGGAAACAGAAAGAGAAGGGAACTGGAGTTTGCATGGGTAGGAGAAGGCTGGAGGGAAGGAAAAAGCTTTGGAGGAAGATAACTGTCTGGCTCAGTAAAACAACTTGCCCGGTAACAACCTTCCACTCACCTCAGCCTCCACACACTCACACATGCACAGAGAGAGTTGCAAGGAAAATACCAACTTCTCAACACTGGCTTAAGGGGTGGTTTTTCTTTGGGGAATCAATAGTAGTGTTCAATTTCATAGTTTGAGTGGGGCAGGAAGAGAGGATGCCCTGAGAGGAAAGGCTCATTCATCCACTATGTTTTTCTAACTCTGACAAACCAGTAAAAATAATTGAAAGACAGTGGGCCTCTTTGCCTACATCTCACCTTACCCACTTTATTTGTAGATCCTGTGAATTCTATCTCTACAGTCCCTCGCAAGGAGACCCCCACCTCTATTCTGTTTTCACTGCCATTTCACCTATGTGACATTCCCTTATTTCTGGCAGCATGAAATTTCCCCTACCCCTCAACATTTATCATACTTTTCTGTACTTCACTTACCATGTTGGACTCATAATTCCTTGTCTCTTTTCCTTTCTTACTTTCTTTCTTTCTTTCTTTCTTTTTCTTTCTTTCTTCTCTAGTGCTGGGAATCAAACCCACAGCTTTGCACATGCTAGACTAACACTCTATCACTGAACCACATCCCCAGCGCCTTTGAGCTTATTTTTAAAATCATTTATGAAGACATTGTATCCCTCCCTAAGAGCAGCAACAGCTACATAAAGGCTGCTTTATTCTCAGTTTGTAGACTTGACAAGGCCTTATACTAATCTTTGTGAATCTTTATAAAAGCAAAGGAGAGAAAAGGAAAAAAGGAAGTAGAAGAGAATAGAAAGGAATGGAAGGGAGGGGAGTGAAATTCTGTAATGCCTCTTATGTGGGGTTTTATAACAGACCTTCACTGCAAGGCTAATTTTATTTCCTTTCAAAATAAGCTTTTCCATTCTCTTTCTTTTTTCATAACCAGATCTTTATTTTATTTGGAATGAGTGCTTCAACTGCACCTTTTAGGAGCTTAAATTACATAGCATTTATACATATTCAAACACCAATGTTTGGGTCCCATAGATTTTCTCTCACTCAAATACCCTTTCCATTTTTTTCTTTACAATCAGCGTTTATTATTGTTAAGGTAATACAAAAATGGACTAAGTAGTTTGGAGACTGTTCAAAATAACTTTATTTCCCTGTCTATGTTATTTATCCTTTCAAAACATCTGAGATATTTCATGAAGACTATTATGTCATATTGGGAGAAGGATGTGGCAGTCCACTCCCGAAGCAATCTCAAAACAATCAACCATTGAAAACTCTATGAGAGAGGGTTGCTATGCGTCAGACCTGACTTGACAGCAGCAACAATAACAACTATGTCATATGTCTAAAATGAGTATTTTCTCATTTCTGTGGCTCAAAGGGATCTGACAAGAACCTCTTCAGCTGCACTAGCTATAGTGTCAGATTGTGATCCCCAGCCAGGTGCAAGGACAATAGCTTGCTATTAATATCCCCAAGCCAGCTGTTAACCCAACACGTGCAGCACCAGGGCGCTGAGGAAAAAAACTCCATTTTATCTGCAGACTCTCCTGTTTTGGTAAGGAATAAACTTTGCTATTAGCTTTTAAATAGCTCCTAATGAGGCAAAAGAAATAAACTGTGTTTTATGCAATATACAGAATTTTTCATCCAAGGCACCAACAACAGACCCTTTTTGGCCGTCCTAATGTTTGCAGTATACATAGAATACAGAATTTCCAGCTGAAAGGTTGTTGGTGAAATGATATATATGTGTTTTCACTCATGTCTGCAATGGAAATCAATCTGCCATGCAAGTCCCCTGTAATCAAGTATAATTGACATAATGAATAGGTAGAATGTGAAACAGAAGAACACATTGGCTGATAAGAGGTGAAGGAGACCACAGGAGCATATGTAAAAGGGATCCAAGGCCATAAGCTAGGTGATATTTCATTGTTTTTTCCCCAAGATTTTTGTTGTTGTTTTAGTTTAGGGGGATGGGGTTCAGTGCTGGGGATAGAAACCAAGGCCTTGTACATACTAGGCAAATGCTGTTACTGAGCTACATCTCCAGCCTCAGTTTTTAAAAGCACTAATAGAGTCACCTGAGAAATTCACAACCTAGGGTGATGGAGCTCTAGTTTACAAATTGCCCGTGCTTTTTATTCTCTCGCTTTTAGATTATCCATAAATCCTGAAGAATTATCATCTAAAATCCTAAAAGTATCAGCAGGGAGAACATTCAGTGTTGGATTTATTTTATTCAAAGTTACATAATATTATAATGGGAAGAGAGCTTTGCAATCCAGTTTTCCATTAAGCTCTGGAATTCCTTCCAATACATGTCCAGCAGATGATCACTTACTCTGAACTTAACCCTAAACTTAGCCTGATCACTTATACTTAGCTTTAAGTCCTCCATGGCAGTGAGCTAAGCTTGTGTGAGGCATTGTACTATATTATAGGACATTTTGGTCCCCAAAAGTTTTTTTCTACGTTGAGGTCAATCTTACATCCTTATAATTTCTATCCATTAATCATGGTTTTGCTCTCTGGAAGATGCTATAATTTATGGAGAAGACTTTTGGTAGACAGGTTGGTGATTTAAGATGTCTTAGGTCCAAAGAGTAGGGAGTTAAGAGAAGTGAAATAAGATAGTGCTATAGTTTGGATCTGGACTATTCCCCCAAAGGCCCACATGTTAAAGACTTGGTCCCCAGTTTGGTGCTATTGGGAAGTGGTGGAACCTTTAGGACGTAGGGCTTAGTGGGAGGTCTTCAGGTCATTGAGATGTGCCTCAAGGGGGAAAATAGAAACCTGGCCCCTTCCTCTTAATCTCTTTTGCTTCCTGGCCATAAGATCAGCAGTTTTGTTCCACTGTACACTTCCACCATAACATGATGCCTTGCTATAGGCCCAAAGCAACAAAGCTAACTGATCATGGTCAGAAACCTCCAATACAATGAACAAAAATAAATCTTTTCTCTTCATAAATTTAATATCTTAGATATTTGTTGTAGTGATAGAAAGCTGACTAATGCAAATACGTACTTCTATGTCCAGCAGTTCTTTTTATATCTAAGTCAATATCATAACTCATTCTTCTAGTTTGTATTCAAGGTATATTCAGAGTTAGTATACGTAGTTAAGACTTAAATATATGCAATACCTAAGTACAATGTTGGGCTGGGATTTAGCTCAGTTGGTAGAACGCTGCGCTGTAGTCTCTGAGGTCCCGAGTTTAATTCCCAGCACCGCAAAAATGGGAGAAGGGCCTAGCAATCCACTCCCAAGGCAATCCCGAAACAGTCAGCCATTGAAAACCCTATGAGGGTCGCTATGAGTCGGATACCGACTTGACGGCACCTAACAACAACAACAACAAGTACAATGTGATACTTTCTCTAACCAGGCTCAACTTTCATAATCTATTTTCTTGTTGATCTAATTTCTGTAATCTCACCAGTCAAACTTGATCTAATTTCTGTATTCTACACAGCCAAACCTCAATCATGTTAAAAGCTTTGGAAGTAGGATACATAAAGGAAAAGGATTTCCCAAGAGTTTTTTTCCCTGAAAATATTGTTATTGTTGTTGTTGTTGTTTTTGTTGTTGTTAGGTGCCGTCAAGTCGGTATCCGACTCATAGCGACCCTTCATAGGGTTTTCAATGGCTGTTTCAGGATTGCCTTGGGAGTGGACTGCCAGGCCCTTCTCCCATTTTTGCAGTGCTGGGAATTGAACTTGGGACCTCAGAGAATGCAGCACAGCACTCTGCCAACTGAGCTAAATCCCAGCCCCCGAAAATATTGTTGTTGTTGTTGTTGTTGTTGTTGTTAGGTGCCATTGAGTCGGTATCCAACTCATAGTGACCCTCTGTACAACAGGGGAAACACGATTGTCAGTGCTTCTCTGCTGTTCATAGGGTTTTCAATGGCAGATTGATTTTTGGGAGGGGTTGCCAGGTCCTTCTCCCAAGCCTGCAGCACCTGGTGTTCCCTGCGGTCTCCCATACAGGTACTAACCAGGCCTGACCCTGCTTAGCTTCCGAGATCTGATGGGATCGGATTCCACAGGGCTATGGCTGCAGGCTGAAAATATTAGGAAATTTAATTTGTTTTTCAGTCCAATAAACTTGATGTTGATGTTGCTGCTTATAATCAGAGGCTTTGGGAGACGTCTGCATTGCTCCAGCCTTGGATAGAACTTCAGTTTTTACAAGCAACACTGTGAAACTCAATTATCTCTCCTGCATCTGAGGTTAAAAACAAGTGTCTGCCTTCATGACCATAGTTCAGATCTTATCTTCTTTTGTTTTTCTACCTCTAATATGCTGTCCTGGCACTTGTCCTCATAAAATAGAGAAGTGATTGATATTTGCTTCCTTCGTGGATCAAACTGAGAAGACCATTAAGAACACACAGTCACTCACACACACAGGGACACACACACACACACACACACACACACACACACACACACACAGTATTAGTCTCTCTGGGACCTTGAGGCCAATGTGGCTACTGCATTTCTCTTTCCTCATATGTGATGGATAAATCACCCTATCTTCTATCTGCTTTGGGTTCTTATAAACATAAATTTATAAGAGAGATTTGTTCACTTTAGGTAATTAGTTCTTTTATTTTCTTCCTCTAAACAAAATTTAAAACTAAAACACATGGATTTATTTTTTCATAGGTTACGAACATGCCAAATTCCCTATAGACAACAATAGAGTTTACATTTCTTTCAGTTGTCTCAAAGCATAAAGTGGAATTAGCACTAGGAAGTACTCCAGAAACACTTATTAGTCCAAATGGCCAGGTTAAGCCAGCTTATTCTGGGACACAGATATTTAAAAATCATTAGAACTAACAGAATAAATAAATAACTATTAAAATGCAAAATAGTTCTTTTTTTTCTTTACCTTTCTAAGTAAGTGAAAGAAGAGTCTTAAAATTAAGTGACTTTTAAAAAATGTATATATCATTTGCTTTTATAAATCAAACCTGGAGGCATTGCTCTCCATGTTTTGAAAAATAAGGAAACTGGCTTAATGAGAAAGAGTTGAGACATGCCCAACATCCGAGGAGCTGACCTTGAATGAGTCCCATGACTTCAGAGCACAGGCAAGTCCACTATTCATAGCTATTCTAGTGATCTATGGGCTTACATTGGTCTGCTATTCCAAATAAAAGAGATCCTTTCATTTACTTACTAAATAATTTCTTTCAAACATCTTTAGACTAGTAAATCTTAAAATTTTCCAAACAGTTCTTAATCCATGCGCTTGGCAAGTGAGAAGAAATAATCTTTAAGATATATTTCAACTTGTAAGATAGTAAATGTTATGATGTCAACCTGACTGAGCTAAAGGCTGCTCAAATAGATGGTAAAATACTGTTTCTGATGTCACTGAGATGGTGTCTCTAGAAGAGATTAGCATTTGAATCTGCAGACTATGAAAAAAAAATCAGGCTTCCCAATGTGGCTGGCCTCATTGAATCTGGTGAAGGCCCAAGTAGAATAAAAAGACAGAGGAAGGGCAATTCACTCTCTCTGCTTGATTTGGGACATTTATCTTTTCCTATCTGTGCACATCAACACTTCTGGATTTGGGGGTTTTGGACTCAGACTTACATCACTGAGCACTAATTTTTAGGCCTTTAGACTCAGGTGGAATCACATCACCAGCTTTCCTATTCTTTACCTTGCAGGTGACAGATTTTGAGACTTCTCAGCCTCCATAACCATGTTAGCCAATTCCCCAATTGGTACATAAAATATGTGTCTGCCTATTAATCTATCTCTCCTATTGGCTATGTTTTTCTGGAGAATTCTGACTCATACAACTCTAAAATTCATGATTCTATGAGATTACTATATATCAAAAAAGCAAAAAGAGTAAAAAGAAACAAACAGAAGACTTTCCCTCTACCCACAGGACATACATTTCAAGATTCCAGTGACAGCCTGAAACCACCGATAATACTGAGCCATATATATATATATATATATATATATATATATATATGTTTTTTCTTATATCTACATAACTATAATAAAGTTTAATTTATAAATTAGGCATAATAAGATTAATAACTAATAATAAAATGGAACATTATAACAATATATTTTAATAAAAGTTATATAAATTTCCCACTCCATCCCTCCATCTCTTACCTTATTATACTGTATGGTATTTTCAGACCAAAGACCAACCATGAATAACTAAAACCAGGGAAAGTGAAGCCATTGATAAGGAGAGACCACAGCATAAATATAGACATAATTAAGATATGTAAAGGTCCTGCTTTGTGTAAGGCAGAGAGACTTACCCGTGCACAAGTATTTAAATGACATGGAACATATTTTTAAAAAATTGTGGGACTCTCACTTTCAGAAGTTATGATTTCATTAGACTGGCAAAGGGGTCCCAAATACAAAGTTCTTTTTCCACTTTTTTGAAAGAACTTATTAGGAGTGAGAGTGTAGCTCAGTGGTAGAGAGCTAGTCTAGCATGCACAAGGCCCTGGGTTCAGTTCACAGCAGGATGTAACACACACACACACACACACACACACACACACACACACACACACACACGCACACTTTTTAAAAGCTCCCTGGGGAATTCTGATGGGCAGTCAGGATAGAGAACTACTGATTTGGGGTGTACTGGGCAGAGTTCAGGGCAGGGATTGAGAACACAGTGGGGCAGACGCTGAAATACTCCTTTTGAGAAAATTTCAAAACATTAAAGAAAGAAATAGCAGAGGACACTAAAAAATGGAAAGACCTCCCCTGCTCCTGGATAGGGAGAATTAATATTGTAAAAATGGCTATCCTACCAAAAGCAATCTATAGATTTAATGCAATACCCATTAAAATTCCACTGACTGACTTTACAGAAATAGAAAAAATGATCCAAAAATTCATA